>JBCEWC010003645.1:0-29623 GCA_038996855.1 Solanum aculeatissimum
GGTGTGTATTTTCCATGCTTCTGAACCGATGAGGTGTAAAATGATGCTATGATGGCTTGATCGAGGACTTTCGGGTTATCCTTCACCATGTCACATCTAGGCCCCCTATCCGGGTGGTGACAAGGCATCATGTTAAAAGTTTCAAAAATAAATCCTTATAGCCATTCCTCACCCTTACCGCTCTATCCCGAGCCCCCCACCCCACCCAACCCCCACCCTCGAGGGCCCCCTACAATAAATAAAATATAAAAGAAAATTCAATTTTTTTAAAAAGAAATTTACCCCACACCCAAGCTCCCTGCCCCCCATCTCGGACACCTAATAATTTACCTTTAACTCCCGCCCCTACCTCCAGAACTCCTCCCAAACCCCCGAGCGTCTCCTCACCCCCCACCCTATAAAAACAATACATTTTAAAAATATATATATATAATTTCTTTACAACCCCACCCCTACCCCACAAATAAGGATGTGCAAAAATCGAACCGGCCGATAAACCTAAACGATAAAAATGTTATTGATTTATTATTATTGAATTATTAGATTATCGGGTTTTCAATAGTTTCAAAAACAATTATTGGGTTATTGATTCGATAACGGGTTGGTGTAATTTTTCAGGAATGTTGGCCTCGAGCCCTTGGCAGTGCTTGGAATCATGGGCTGACACCCACAAAAAATTGCATAAAACACTTGTTTCCTGTTCCTTGACCCATAAAATCCTACCAGGCAATCTTCAATGCCGCAAGACCACCTATGGCTCTTGTCAGGATCGTAATAGACTCATCGGTATAATTGTTTAGGAAATTTGGCCCCAAACCCCAGGCAGCGCCCGTAACCGTGGACTAACACCCACAAAAAACTATCGAAATTGCTTGTTTCCTATACCTTGGCCCATAAAATCCTAATAGGCGATCTTCAATGTTGTCGGGCTACCTGGGTCTCTTGCGGGGCTCATTTTGGACCACTCAATATAGTATTTTGAGAAATTTGACCTCGAGCCCCAGACAGCGCCAAAAACTGTGGGCTAACACCTACGAAAACTGCTAAAATTGCTTTTTTCCTATTCCTTAGCACATAAAATCCTACTAGGAAATCTTCAACGCCATCGGGCCACCTGGGGCTCTTGTAGGCTCGTTATGGACCCTTCGATATAAGTTTTCAAGAAGGTTGGCCCAGATCTTAGGGTAGCTCTAGAAACCGTGGGCTAATACCCACGAAATATTATCAAAATCATCTGTTTCCTGTTGCATGACTAATAAAATCCTACCAGGAGATCTCCAATACCATCGGGCCACCTGGAGCTCTTGTCGGGCTCGTTACGGACTCCTCAGTATAATATTTCTAGAAAGATGGCCCTGAACCCCAGGCAGCGGCAGGAACCGTGGGCTAACACCCATAAAAATTGCTGAAATCATCTTTTTCCTGTACATGGCCTATAAAATCTTACCAGGCTATCTTCAATGCCATCGGGCCACCTGGGGCTCTTGCCTACAGACTCCTCAGTATAAATTTTTAGAAATTTAGTCCTGAGTCTCGGGTAGCACCAGGAACCATGAGCTAACACCTACAAATAATTGTCAAAATTACCTGTTTCTTATTCCTTGGCCCATAAAATCCTACCAGGCGATCTCCAAAGCCATTGGCCTATCTGGGGATCTTTTCGGGATCCTTACCAACCCCTCAGTATAACATTTGGGAAACGTTGGCCCCGATCCCAGGCAGGGACAGAAATCGTGGGCTAACACTCACAAAAAACTTCTGAAAACGCATATTTCCTGTTCCTTGGTCCATAAATCCTACCAAGCAATATCCAATGCCGTCGGACCACCTGGGACTCTTGGTAGGCTCATTATAGACTCCTTGGTATAATATTTCAAGAAAGTTGGCCCCGAGTTGCTCAAGAAAACGTGGGTTAACACCCACGAAAACTACCAAAATCGCATATTTCCTATTTTTGGCCTATAAAATCCTGCAGGCGCTCTGCAATGCCGTCGATCTACGTGGGGCTATTTTTAGGCTTGTTATGGACCCCTCAGTATAATTATTTGAGAAAATTGGCCCAAACCCTTAGGCAGCGCCAGAAACCGTGGGCTAACACCCATGAAAAACTATCAAAATCGCCTATTTCCTGTTCCTTGGCCCATAAAATCCTACGAGACGATCTCCAGCACCGCTGTGCCACCAGGGGATCTGGTCAGGCTCGTTATGGACCCCTTATATTAATTTGTAAAGAAAGTTGGCCCCGAGCCTCGGGTAGAGCGAAGAATCGTTGGCTAACACCCACAAAAAACTACTAAAATTGCCTATTTCCGATTTCTTGGCCCATAAAATCCTACCAGAAAATCTCCAACGCTTCCGGGCCACCTGAGGCTCTTGTCGGGCTCATTATGGAATTTCAGGAAATTTGGCTCCGAGCCCCAAACAACGCTAGGAACCGTGGGCCAACACCTACAAAAATCTGTCAGAATAATTTGTTTACTATTTCTTGGCCAATAAAATCCTACCAGGCGATCCAATAACACCAGGCCACCTAGGGCTCTTTACGGGCTCGTTACGGACCTGTCGGTGTAATATTTTTGGAATGTTGGCCCCGAGCCCTGGGCATATCCAGGAAACGTGGGCTATAAGCCATAACAAATTATTGAAATTGCCTATTTCCTATTCCTTGGCCCATAAAATTCTATTAGGCGATCGTCAACGTCGCCAAGCCACCTAGAGCTCTTATCGGGTTCGTTACGGACCCCTTGGTATAATATTTGGGAAAGTTGGCCTCGATCCCCTGGCAGTGCTAGGAACCGTTGGCTAATACCCACGAAAAACTATTGAAATTACTTGTTTTCTTTTCCTTGGCCCATAAAATCCTACCAGGTGATCTCCTATGCCACCGAGCCACCTCGGGCTCTTGCTGAGTTCATTACGGACCCCTCGGTAAAATAGTTTGAGAAAGTTTGCCCTATGCCTCAGGCTGAGTTAGGAACAGTGGGCTAACACTCACAAAACACTGCTAAAATCACTTGTTTCCTGTTCCTTGCCCCATAAAATCCTACCAGGCGATCTCCAACAGCCGGGCCACCTGGGGCTCTTGTCGAGCTTGTTACGAACCCCTAGGTATAATATTTTGGGAAAGTTGTCCCCAAGCCCCGTACAGCACCAAGAATCATAGACTAACACCCACGAAAACCTATCGCAATAACCTATTTCCTATTCCTTTAACCATAAAATCCTACCAGACAATCTTTAACGTCATTGAGCCACCTGGGGCTCTTTCTATGCTCGTTGTGGACCCCTTGATATAATTGTTTAGGAAAGTTGGCCCCGAGCTCCGAACAACGCCAAGAACCATGGACTAACACCCATGAAAAACTTTTAAAATTAATTATTTCTTGTTCCTTGGCCCATGAAATCTTACTAGTCTATCTCCAACGTCGCCAGGACACTTGGGTATCTTTCTGGGCTCATTATGGATGCCTCGGTATAATTTTTCAGGAAAGTTGTCCCTAGCCCTAGGCAGCACAAAGAACTGTTGGCTAACACTGATGAAAAATTATCGAAATCACTTGTTTTCTTTTCCTTCACCCATAAAATCCTACTAGGAAATCTTCAACACCATCGGGCCATCTAGGGCTCTTGTCGGACTTGTTAGGGATCCCTCGATATAATTTTTGGAGAAAGTTGGCCCCGAGCCTCGGGCAATGCCATGTATCGTGGGCTAACACCCATGAAAAATTATTGAAATTGCCTCTTTCCTTTTTCCTGTCCCGTAAAATCCTACCAAGAAATATCCAACACCTCAAGTCCACCTGTAGTTCTTTTTGGGCTCGTTACGGACCCCTTGATATAATATTTCAAGAAAATTGGCCTCGATCCCCGGGCAGCGCTCAGAATCATGGGCTAACAATCATGAAAAATTACTGAAATCGACTATTTCTTGTTCCTTGGCCTATAAAATCCTACCAAACTATCCCAACACCGTCGTTCCACCTGGGCTCTTTTCGGTCTCATTATGGACCCCTCATTATAATTTTTCAACAAAGTTGGCCCCAAGCACCGGGCAGAGCTAGGAACCGTAGGTTAACACCCATGAAAAACTATCAAAATCACGTGTTTCTAATTCCTTGGCCCATAAAATCCTACAAGGCGATCTTTAAGGTCGCGGGGCCACCTTAGGTTCTTTTCGAGATCTTTACGCACCCCTTGGTATAAATTTTCAGGAAAGTTGGCCTCGAGCCCCGAGCAGCACCAAGAACCGTAGGCTAACACCCACGAAAAATTACCAAAATTTCTTTTTTCCTTTTCCTTTGACTATAAAATTCTATCAGGCGATTGTCAAAGCCATTGAACTATCTAGCGCTCTTGTCAGGCTCGTTACAGATCCCTCGGTATAATCTTTTAGGAAAGTTGACTCCAAGCCTCGGGCAGTGCCAAGAACCATGGGCTAACACTCAGGAAAAACAACTAAAATCGTTATTTTTCTATTTCTTGGCCCATAAAATCCAATCAGACGATCTCCAATGTCGTTGGGCCACCTAGGGCTCATGTTGGGCTCATTTCGGAACCCTTGGTATAACTTTTGAGAAACATTGTCCCTGAGCCCTGGGTAGCACCAGGAATCATGGGCTAACACCTACAAAAAACTATCAAAATCACTTGTTTCCTGTTCCTTGGCCCATAAAATACTACCAAGCAATTTCCAATGTCGTCGAGCCACCTGGGTATCTTGATGGGCTCATTATGGACCCCTCAGTATAATATTTCAAGGAAGTTGGCCCCCGAGCCCCGGGTTGAGTCAGGAATCGTGGGTTACCACCCACGAAACACTATCAAAATTGCCTATTTCCTACTCTTTATCCCATAAAATACTACTAGGCAATCCAATGTCATCGGGCCACCTAGGACTATTGCTAATCTCACTATGGACTACTCGGTATAATATTTCAGGAATTATGGCCATGATCCTCGAGCTACACCAGAAACTGTGTGCTAACACCCCCGAAAAACTACCAATATCGCCTACTTCTAATTCCTTGGCCCATAAAATTCTACCAGGCAATATCAAATGCCGCTGAGCCACCTGGGGCTATTGTCAGGCTCGTTATGGACCCCTCGATATAATTGTTTGAGAAAATTGCACTCGAGCCCCAGGTTGCGCCAGGAACCATTTGCTAATACTAATAAAAAATTATTGAATTAATTTATTCTCTATTCCTTGGCCAATAAAATCCTACCAGGCGATATCCAATTTCGTCGGGCCACCATAGGCTCTTTCCGAGCTCATTATGGACCCCTTAGTATAAGTTTTAGAGAAAGTTGGCCCCCAGCCACGGGCAGCGCCAGGAACCGTGTGCTAACACCCATGAAAAAACTTCCAAAATCATTTATTTCCTGTTCCTTGGCCCATAAAATCCTACCAGACGATCTCTAATGCCTCAAGGGCTCTTGTTGGTCTCATTATTAACCCTTTGATATAAAATTTTGGGAAAGTTGGCTCTGAGCCCCGGGCAGCATCAGAAATCGTAGGCTAACACCCATGAAAAATTATCGCCATCATTTGTTTCCTATTCCTTGCTCCATAAAATCCTATCAGGCGATCTCCAATTCCACCGGGACACCTCAGGTTCTTACCGAACAAATTACGAACCCCTAAGTATAATTTTTCAAGAAAGTTGGCCTCAAACCCCAGGTTGCACCAGGAATCATGGGCTAACACTCACAAAAGCTGCTGAAATTACTTGTTTCTTGTTCTTTGTCCCATAAAATCCTACTGAGCGATCTCCAATACCTCCGAGCCACCTGGGGATCCTACCGAGCTCATTAAGGACCCCTTGGTATAATATTTTGAGAAAGTTGGCCACGTGCCTCGGGCAGCGCTAGGTACAACGAGCTCACACTCACGAAAAACTACCGATATAGTTTGTTTCCTGTTCCTTGGCTATTAAAATCCTACCAGGCCATCTATAATGTTGTTGGGCCACCTAAGGATCTTGTCGGGCTCGTTACTTACTCCTCGATATAATTTTTTCATAAAGTTGGCCCCGAACCCCGAGCAGCGCCAGGAACTGTGGGCAAACACCCATGATAAACTACCAAAATCATTTTTTCTTGTTCCTTGGATGATTAAATCCTACCAGGCGATCTCTAACGCTGTCGGGCCACCTGGGATCTTTTCGGTCTCATAACGGACCCTTCAGAATAAATTTTTAGGAAAGTTGGCCGCGATCCCGAGGTAGCGCCAAGAACCATGGGCTAACACCCACGAAAAACTGCTCAAATTATCTTTTTTCTGTTCCTTGGCCCATAAAGTCCTACCAGCCGATTTCATATACCGTTGAGCCACCTAAGGCTCTTATCGGGATCATTACAGACCTCTCATTATAATTCATTGGGAAAGTTAGCTCCAGGAAGTGGCAGGAACCGTGGGCAAACACTCACGAAAAATTGTCAAAATTGTTTGTTTCCTGTTCCTTGGCCCATAAAATCCTATCACGCAATCTTCAATTCTACCGGAACACTTGGGGCTCTTACTGGGCTCTTTACAGACCCGTTGGTATAATTGTTTGGGAAAGTTAGCCCCGAAACTTGGGCAGCACCAGGAACCGTGGACTAACACCTATGAAATCTCTTGAAATCACCTATTTCCTGTTCCTTGGCCAATAAAATCCTACCAGGCAATTTCCAACACCACTAGGCCACCTGGGGATCGTTTTGGGCTCGTTATAGACCCCTTGGTATAAGTTTTTTGGAAAGTGAGCCCCAAGCCCTGGGAAACTCCAGGAACCATGTGCTAACACCCATGAAAAACTCCTAACATCGCATATTTCCTGTTCCTTGGTCCATAAACACCTACCTAGCGATCTCCAACACCACCGGCCAACCTAGGGCTCTTGTCGGGCTTATTACAGACCCCTCAGAATAAATTTTCGGGAAAGTTGGTCACGATCCCCGGACACCGCCAGGAACCGTGGACTAACACCCATAAAATATTATCAACATCACTTTTTTCTGTTCCTTGGCTCAAAAAATCCTACCAAACAATCTCATCAATCGTCAGGTCACCCAGGGCTCTTGCCGGGCTCGTTACAAAACCCTCGGTATAATTTATTGGGAAAGTTTTCCCAATGCAGCAGCAGGAACCGACGGGCAAACACCCACAAAAAACTGCTAAAAATGTCTGTTTCTAGTTCCTTGGCCCATAAAATCCTCTAGACAATCTCCAACGCTGCTGGGCCACCTGGGTCTCTTGTCGGTTAAATACCCCTCAATATAATATTTTGGGAACATTAAACCCAAGCCCCAGAAAGAGCCAACAACCATGGGCTAATAACCACGAAGGACTGTCGAAATTACTTGTTTCCTGTTTCGTGGCCCATAAAATCCTACCAGGCGATCTCCAATACCGCTGGGCCACCTAGGGCTCTTACCGAGCTCTTTACGGAACCCTAGGTATAATATTTTAAGATATTAGCCTTGAACCCCGAGCAGCGCCAGGAATCATGGGATAACAATCATAAAAAATTATAGAAATCGCCCAATTCCTGTTCCTTTGCCCATAAAATTCTACCAGATAATATCCAATGTCGTCGAGACACCTTGGGCTATTTACAGACCCCTCGGTATAATATTTTAGGAAAGTTGGCCCCGAGCCCTGGACACCGACATGAATCATGGGCTAATACCTACAAAAAACTACCAAAATTATTTATTTCTTAATTCTTGGCCCATATAATTCTACAAGGCGATCTCCAATGTCGCCAGACCACCTAGGACTCTTGCTGGGCTCCTTAATGACCCCTCGGCATTATTTTTCAGGAAAGTTGGCCCGAGCCCAGGGAACACAAAGAACTATGTACTAATACACACGAAAAACTACTAAAATTATCTGTTTTCTTTTCCTTGGCCCATAAAATCCTACCAGTGGATATCCAACACTTCTTGGTGACTTAGGGCTCTTGCCATGCTTATTACGAACCACTCAGTATAAGTTTTTAAGAAAGTTGGCCCCGAGCCCCGGGCAACGCTATGAACCGATGGCTAACACCAATGAAAAACTATTGAAATTGTTTGTTTCCTGTTCCTTGGCCCATAAAATCAACCAGGTGATCTCCAATGCCACTGGACTCTTTCCGGGCTCATTATGAACCCTTTAGTATAATGTTTTGAGAATGATGGCCCCGATCCTCGGGCTGTGCCAGGAACCACAGGCTAACACCTATGAAAAATTGTTAAAATCATCTGTTTCTTGTTCCTTGGCCCATAAAATCCTATCAGGCGATCTCCAATATTGTCGGGCCACCTGGGCTCTTGTCGGGCTAATTATGGACTCCTTTGTATAATTTTTTAAGAAAGTTGGCCCCGATCCTCGGGCAGCGCCAAGAATCATTGGGTAATACCCACGAAATACTGTCGAAATTGCTTGTTTCCTGTTCCTTAGCTCATAAAATCTTAAAAGGTTATCTCCAACCCCGCTGGGCAACCTAGGCCTCTTGTCTGGCTCATTATGGATCCCTCGATATAAATTTTTGGGAAAGTAGGTCCCGAGCCCTAGGCAGCGCCATACGTGGGATAATACTCTTAAAAAACTACTGAAATCGCTTGTTTCCTATTCCTTTGCCCATAAAATTCTACCAGGCGATCTCCAACTCTGCTTGTCTACCTGGGCCTCATTCTGGGCTCTTTATGAACCCCTCAGTATACGTTTTCGGAAAGTTGGCCCCAAGACCTAGGAAGTACCAAGAATCATGGGCTTAGGCCTACGAAATACTATCGAAATCACTTCATTCCTATTCCTTGGACCATACAATCCTACTAGACGATATCCAACCCCGTCGGGTCACCTGATCCTCTTTTCGGGCTCATTATGAACCCCTCAAAATAACTTTATGGGAAAGTTGGCCTCGATCCTCGAGCAGCACCAGGAACTGTGGGCTAACATATACGAAAAACTGCTGAAATTGCCTGTTTCCTGTTCCTTGACTCATAAAATTGTATTAGGCGATCACCGACCCCGCAGGGCCACCTGGGCCTCTTGCTAGGCTTATTACAGACCCATCTGTATAATTTTTTGGGAATGTTGGAACAATGCCCCGGGCAACAACAAGAACCGTGGGCTAACACCCATGAAAAACTGCCAAAATTATATGTTTCCTGTTCCTTGGCTCATAAAATTCTACCAGGCGATATCCAACTCCGTCAAGCCACTTGGGCCTCTTTTCAGGCTCATTACGGACCCCTCGGTATAATTTTTTAAGAAAGTTGGCCTCGAACCCCTGGCAGCGCCAAGAACCGTGGGCTGACATCCATGAAAAACTATCAAAATTGCCACTTTTCTATTCCTTGGTCCATAAAATCATATCAGAAATCTCTAACCTCATCGAGCCACTTGGCCCTCTTGTCGAACTCATTTATGGACCCCTTGATATAAATTTTTGGGAAAGATAACCACGAGCCCCAGGAAGCGCCAGAAACCCTGGGCTAACACCCATGAAAACCTACTGAAACTGCCTAATTCCTGTTCCTTGGCTCATAAATCCTACCAAGTGATCTCCAACCCCGCCGAGCCACCATGGACGCTTTGTTGGGCTCATTACGGACCTCTTAGTATAAATTTTAGGGGAAAGTTGGCCCTGTTCCCTGGATAGCTTCAGGAACCGTGCACTAACACCCACGAAAAATAACCAAAATTGCTTATTTTCTGTTCCTTGACACATAAAATCCTACCAGACGATCTCCAACCCCGTAGGGCTACTTGGTCCTCTTGCCGAGTTCATTACAAACCCCTCGGTATAAATTTTGGAAAAGTTGGCCTTGTGCCTCAGGCAGCGCCAGAAACTATGGGCTAACACCCACAAAAAACTGTCAAAATTTCATGTTTCTTGTTCCTTGGCTCATAAAATACAACCAGGCAATCTCAAAACCCATTAGACCACCTAGGCCTCTTTTCGGGCTCGTTATAGGCCCTTTGGTATAAATTTTTGGCAAAGTTGGCCTCGAGCCCCGGGCAGTGCCAGGAACCGTGGGCTAACATCCACAAAAAACTACCTAAGTTGCCTATTTCCTATTCCTAGGCCCATAAAATCCTACTAGGCGATCTCCAACCCCACTGGTCCACTTGGACCTCTTTCCGAGCTCATTAAGGATCCCTCGGTATAATTTTTTGGGAAATTTATCTTGGAGCCCCTAGCAGCCCCAGGATACGTAGGCTAACATCCTTGAAAAACTGTTGAAATCACCTGTTTCTTATTCCTTGAATCCTACCAGGTGATATCCATCCCTGTCGGGCCACTTGGGCCTCTTGCTAAGTTTGTTTTTGACTCCTCGGTATATTTTTTTTGAAATTTGTTTCCTAAACCTTGGGCAGCGCCAGGAACCACTGGCTAACACCCATGAAAAATTGTCAAAATCGTCTGTATCTTATTCATTGACCCATAAAATCTTACCAGTCGATCTACCACCTCATTGGGCTACCTGGGCCTCTTTCCGGGATCGTTACAAACCCCTCGATATAAATATTTAGGAAAGTTGGCCGCTAGACTCAGGGCAGCACTAGGAACTGTGGGCTAACACCCATGAAAAAGTGTCAAAATTGCTTATTTCCTGTTCTTTGGCCCATAAAATCTTATCAAGAAATCTTGAACCACGTCAGGCCACCTTGGACTCTTTTTAGGCTCATTATGGATCCCTCGATATAAATTTTTGATAACGTTGGACCTGATCCTCGGGCAGCGCTAGGAATAATTGGCTAACACCCAAGAAAAATTATCAAAATTGCTTGTTTCTTGTTCCTTGGCCTATAAAGTCCTACCAATCAATTTCAACCCCTTTCGAGCCACCTGGCCTCTTATCAGGGTGGTTATAGACCCCTTGGTATAATGTTTTAGGAAATTTGTCCCAAGCCTCGGGAAGCGCCAGGAACTGTGGGCTAACACCCACGAAAAACTGTCAAAATTGCATGTTTCTTATTCCTTGGCCCATAAAATCCTACCAAGAGATCTCAAACCCACTGGGCCACCTGGAACTCTTACGGAGCTAGTTAAAGACCCCTCAGTATAATGTTTTGGGAAATATTTCCCCAAGCCCCGATCAACGCAAGGAATCGTGGGCTAGCAACCACGAAAAACTATTGAAACCGCTTGTTTTCTGCTTCTTGTCCTATAAAATCTACTTGGCTATCTCTAACTTCGTCGGGCTACCTAGGCCACTTTCTGGGCTCGTTATGGACCTCTCGATATATTATTTTATGAAAATTGGCCCTAAGCCTCGAGGCAGCGCTAGGAATCTTGGGCTAACACCCTACAAAAAACTGCTGAAATCATCTATTTCCTGTTT
The DNA here is from genome assembly GCA_038996855.1 of Solanum aculeatissimum. Lineage (NCBI taxonomy): Eukaryota > Viridiplantae > Streptophyta > Magnoliopsida > Solanales > Solanaceae > Solanum > Solanum aculeatissimum. Next base: position 11,323 of record JBCEWC010003645.1, read on the forward strand.
CTTGGCCCATAAAATCCTACTAGCTGATCTTAAACCCCATTGAGCCACCTAGGGCTCTTGCTGGGCTTATTACGGATCCCTTGGTATACTTTTTAGGGATAGCTGTCCCCGATCCTAGGGCAGCGCCAGGAACTGTAGGCTAACACCCACGAAAAACTATAAAAATTTCCTTTTTTTGGTTCCTTGACTGATAATAACCTACCAGGCGATCTCCAACCCCGTCGAGCCACCTGGGCCTCTTCTCGGGCTCGTTAAGGACCCCTTAGTACAATTTTTTGGGTAAGTTAGCCCTGAGCCCCGGACAGCATCAGGAACCGCGGGTTAACACCCATGAAAAACTATTGAAATCGCTTGTTTCTTATTCCTTAGCCCATAAAATCCTACCAGATGATCTCCAACCCCATCGGGCCACCTGGGCCTCTTGCCAGACTCGTTACGAACCCTTTAGTGTAATATTTTGAAAATATTGGCCCCGCGCCTCAGGTAATGCTAAGAACCGTGGGTTAATACCTATGAAAAACTATTGAAATTGCCTGTTTCCTATTACTTGGACCATAAAATCCTACCAGGTGATCTCCAACCCCGTCGAGCCACCTGGGACTCTTTTCAGGCTCGTTACGGACCCCTCGGTATAATGTTTTAAGAAAAGTGCACTGCTAGCCAGAGAAATGTCACCAACACTGATGCACTATAGTACGAGATGCCTCCTCGATCAGGAATGAGAAAAGAGGTCATCCTGCACGATCCACTGTAGCTCCTCAAGTGACCCCTCCACAGCCTTACCAGACTGTTCTTACCTTTGAGGCTGACTTTAGAGGGGTTATTGCCATGCTGACTCAACTAGTAGTTCCTCAGAGTAGTAACCAATGGTTGTTAACTTGTCGCTCTAGCTCTCAATAGCCATCTACTACCACTAGGATTTGATATGTTTTAACAATGAACTCACCAGTTTTCACAGGTTCAAAGGTTAACGAATATCCTAAAAATTTCATTGATGAGATGTGAAAGTTCTTGAAGGCAATGCATGCTACTGAGATTAAAGGTGTTGAGTTTGTTTCCTATCAGCTTAAGGATGTTATGAATGTATAGTATGACCAGTAAGACGAGAGTCGTGGCGATGAGTTAAGCTTGTGATTTGGGATGAGCTTGAGACTGCCTTCCTTGACCACTTCTTTCCCCAAGAGCTAAAGGAAGCAGAGATGGAAGAGTTTATGAACCTTATGCAAGACATCATGACTATGAATGAGTATAGCTTGAAGTTCATTTTTTGTCCATATATGCTCCAGAGATGATTTTAGATATGAGAGCCAAGATGAGAAAGTTTGTCTCTTGCCTCGGAAAACACATGAAGAAGAAGTATAAGGAGTTTTTTTACTGATTTATGAGATGGATATTTATAGGTTGATGGTGTATACTTAGCAAGTTTAGCGTTATAATAATTAAGGATGGAGAGGAGCATTTGAACAAGAAGGTTAAGTTAGATGGGCATGAAGTGAGTTGAAGCATGGAAAGAGAAAAAATCCTCTTTTCACAAGAGATCTCTGAGTTGTGCACCTTCATCAGCAAGTGAACCTACAACTAAAAATAGGTATGACCGGAAGTTACAGTTTCAACAGAACTCCGAGACCAAGGTTCTTAGTCCCAAGGAAGTGTGGCTGAAGGTTTTAAGGGAAAGCCATCATATGATAGATGTGGGAAGATTTATTTAGGCAAGTGTCATGAAGGCACCAATTCTTGCTACAAATGTCAATAGACATGTCACTTTTAGAATGAGTGTCCTTCAAAAAGATATGGTGATAGAGGTAGTTGAGCTCAGTCTTATCTACAGCACCACAAATAAATATAGTTAGAGAGGTGATACTTTGGGTATGGGCGGGGAAACAAACCATCCATATGTTATAAGTTTAGTTTTTTTTAAGTCAATAAGGGAATTTTATTAATAAAAAACAATTATAATACTCATTTAGGCCTAGTTCCCAAATTTGAAGAAACAAAACAAAAATAACAAGGCACATTCTCAAATAGAGATTTGGCCCCATCGAATAAGTATATATTGATAGCCACACTTTGCTAAAATGTAGGGTTCCCTGTTTGCTTGCCTTTCCATTTCTAGATTCTCCTTCTTCATATGTTGTCGCCTTGGGGTGACACAACTCTTCATACTCTGCTTCTTTGGATCTCCAACTTTGTTCATCATTTCCTTCTGATCATGCCTATTCTTATTTCAGTTATCAAAGACTAAGATTTTTTACTTTCTCACCTTCACATTTCTATCTTCTCACACTTTATTTTGTCAGTTGTGTTCTCAGGTACCTCTGTGTGATGTCTCAATTTTTTTATGCTTGATCTACTTTTTGGTGGTTCGTTTCTTCACTTGGTAAGAAAATTTGGTGTTTTTCTTCTTATCCTTTCCTGCTTCTGCTAGTGTTTTGACTCTCCCCTTTTTGGATTAGATGGTGTTGACATGGAGTGCAAGGGAAGCTTCAGTCCACCACATCCAAACAAGTGAAGAACACTGCTTCAAGGTTTCTATTTCCAACTCTTCCCTTCTACTTTGCCAGGTCCTTTTTTTGCTGGATGTATATAGGCTAGATAGCATTCCACTGTTCTGTATTTCTTCTTGATCTGTAAATATAATTTGTATGGAAAACTTAGTTATAGCCTCTGTATCACTCTATCCCTTGCAAGGTGCTACTGTCAAGTAAGGTCTCTGTAACTTATCACTATTTACGATTCTCCTATTTTCTATGTCCAAGCTTCTGAAATCATGAAATTTTCCACTGCCCTTGTCTAGTGCTCTATTTGCTAACTGATTTGCTAGGTTGTTTCATTCCCTAATGATGTGTTGAGATGTATGGATTTTGTTCTGCATGCACTCTTTTATTTCATGTATCATTTCCACTATAACCCATGGAACTTCCCACTTTCCATGTAATATTTTCAGCATTAGCATGGAATCTATCTTGATAATGACCCTATCAATATTTTCTATTTAGAATGCTTGCATGCCTCTAAAATTGCTTTTGCCTATGCAACTGTGTTTTGATGTGTTATCTATACATTCACATTCTGCATACATTATATCTCCTACCTCATTCCTTAAACAAAAGGAATATGAGCTAACAACTGGATTACCTCTAAAAGTACCATCTGTATTGTACTTGACCCAGCCCTCTGATGAAAAATTCCACATCACTTAATCACCCTTAGTTTAGAACATTGGTTGTTTAAATTCTCTAGCATTCTTGACTAACTATCTGGACATTTAAAATAAGGTCTTCTGACTTTACTCAGCATTAGCATACTTCTTGTGACATTATGAATGATTCTGGTAGCTAAAGTGAGTTTTCCTTCGTGCGATCTTTCATTCCTTCTCTTCCATAATTCCCATACTATAAAGGTTGGAATATCTCTAAAGTATGGTTTCATGTTTGTCTTAAAATCATACTTTAGAGCTATTCCATGCTTTATAGTATGGGAATTATGGAAGAGAAGGAATGAAAGAAAGCATGAAGGAAAACACACTTCAGTTACCAGAATCATCCATAATGTAACCAGAAGTATACTGATGCTAATTAAAGTTAGAAGAACTCACTTCAAATGCCTAGATAGTTTGTCAGGAATGCAAGAGAAATTAAACAGCCAATATCCTAAACTAAGGGTGATTAAAGTGATGTGGCATTTTCCACTAGAGGGCTGGGTCAAGCAAAATACGGATGGTGCTTCTAGAGTTAATCCAGGTGTTAGCTCATATTCCTTTTGTTTAAGGAATGAGATATTATTTATGTTGAATGTGAATGTATTGAAAATACATCAAACAATATAGCAGAGAAAAAGGCAATTTTAGAGACATGCAAGCATTCTAAATAGGAAATTATTGGTAGGGTGATTATACAGATAGATTCTATGCTAATGTTGAAAATCATAAAAGGAAAGTGGGAAGTTCCATGGGTTATAGCAGACATGATACAGGAAATAAAAGAGTGCATGCGGAACAAAATCCATACATTTCAACATATCATGAGGGAAGGCAACAGTCTAGCGAATCAGTTAGCAAATAAAGTACTAGACAAGGGCAGTGACAAATTTCATGATTTCAGAAGCATGGACATAGAAAATAAGATAATCATAAAAAGTGATAAGTTGCAAAGTCCTTACTTGAGAGTAGCGCCTTGCAGGGGATAGGGAGGTAGGGAGGCTATAGCTAAGTTTTTCCATACAAATTATATATACAAGCCAGTAGGAATACAAAACAATGGAAATTTATCTAGCCTATATACATTCAGCCAAAAATGAAGGACCTAGCAAAGAAAAATGACATATTAGGAACTGGAAACCTGGAAGCAGTGTTCTCCACTTGTTTGGATGTGGTGGGCTGAAGCTTTCCTTGCACTCCATGTTGACACCATCTAATCCAAAAAGGGGAGAGTCAGAAAACTAGCAGAAGCAACAAAGGACAAGGAGAAACATATCAGATGTTCTTACTAAGTGAAGAAACGAAACACCAACAAGTAGATCCAGTATAAAAAAGTGGAGACATTAATTTGAGTGTAAAATTGCACCATCATGGACTTGCTCACGACTTCTTGTATTTGAATGCTTGTTCACATGGTGATATATTGATCTATAAATTGATTGTGATTTGATATTCTATGTGACTTTATGAACCGTTGAGACATTGATGATATTGAGCTACTAATGACATTAATTATATAGAGATACTAACAACATTGATGCATTGATGATATTGAGATACTAACGATATTGAGACACTAATGATATTGAGATACTAATGACATTGAGACATTGATGATATTGAGATACTGATGACATTGGGTCATTGATGATATTGAGATACTGATGATATTGAGACACTGATGGTATTGAGATATTGATAATATTGAGACACTGATGGTATTGAGATTTTTATGATATTGAGATATTAAGATCATTCTGATGTTGATACTATTATATGATTGTGATCTTGCATCTTGCATCTATCATTATTATTTGTGCATTAATACTTGTGAAGGCTACAGTCGAGATGTGAGTAAGGTATCGTGTGGATTGGTGGCTGAGGTCTCTACTTGTCGAGTTAAGATAACCAGTCAGCGATCTGAGTTCTCTTCTATATAGGTGAGCATTGGCCGAGGCCTCAGTCGACAATGTTCATAGATACATGGTCCATGTCTGGCCCCCATGGGTTCCAACTGAGGAAGATAACCATATCTGATCAGTGGATATGTATTCTAGGATAGACATGCATCACGAATATTTAACATTGCATTGCATGATATACACCTCATGGAATTCACTTCATCTCACATCATATTTGGTTGATATTGTTGTGTGTTGTATACTTATCTTATCCCTGTTTGTAAGTAAGTGTTGAATCTACTTATACTCTTGTGTATTGAAATATCTGCCAGATAATGAGTATATCTATATTACTGTGATTTGTATATTATATTGTGATGAGACTTTTCTGAGTGTAGGATTGTAGTTCAGCAAATTGTGGTTGGGATTTAAGGAGTTTCTTATGTTCTTCATTGCTTTACTTTAGGTTAGTTCCATTTAATTGAGTACCCAGTTTTTTTGTGCTTACCCCATGCTACATAGGTTGTGAGCCCAGTCCATCCTGCTAGGTTTCTATTCATTGGATCGAGCTTCTGGATCACTTGAGAGGTAGCTGCTTATGTATTCAACAGGACTATGAGGATCCCATTTTATGTTTTTGATTCTATTTAAGCACTAGCCATTATGACTTATATTTTGTTTGAGTATTCTACATTTAGAGGCTTGTACACGTGACACCAGTTCATGGGATGGTTGTAGTTATTTTTCTTCCACATTTATATATCTTATTAGACTGTTATCTTCTACTTTTGCAAATTTGTTAAGTTGTTGTGTTTTGGGGTGACTCGCCTAGGGTGGATTTGGTGAGTGCCATCACACTCAAATTTTAGGTCGTGACAATTTGATATTAGAGTCGCAGGTTCATAGGTCTCACATGTGTACTAGCCCAATCGAGTATAGTCTTAAGGATCGATGTGGAGATGTTCGTTGCTTATCCTTGAGAGGTTACGTAAAGTGTTAGAAAATTTTCTTTTGTTGTTTTAATTTCTATCGTGCATGGTTTGCAATTGAATCCAACTCTATGGAGGTAATAAACTTAAAGGATGAATTTATGGTCAGCCTTGGATTTCCTCATAATTTGAAAAGATTTAAGTATAGCGGAGGTCAGATGAGGTATGTCAAAGGTAAGGTATCAGAAGGTGAAACTGAACTGAAGAAGCTAAAAGAGCGGCTTCGAGATCTCTTAAGAAGGGGGTTCATATGCTCTAGTGTGTCTTCATGGGGTGCCCTTGTCATATTTGTGAAGTAAAAGGATGGTTCTATGAGAATATGTATCAATTGTAGACCATTGAACAAGGTGACAGTTAAGGAAAAGTATCCTCTTCCTAGGATTGACAATCTTTTGACAAACTTAAGGGTGCAAAAATATTTTTTTCTTGATTGATTTGAGATCCAGATATCATCAGCAGAGGATTGGGGCTTCCGACACTCCTAAGCCATCTTTTCGGACCAGATATGGGAACTATGAGTTCTTTGTGATGTCCTTAGGGCTGACCAATGCCCCAACCACATTTATGGAGTTGATGAATGGTGTACTTTGACCATATTTGGATTCATTATTATTGTTTTCATCGATGGTATATTGGTTTACCCCAATACCAAAGAGGATATTGAGGTTAATTTTGGTATTTGTGCCCTAATTATCATCTTGCCCCTTCCAGAACGCTCCAAAGGGTATGTGTTTATCTTAATAAGATACTCAGAACTCTCCAAAGGGTATGTGTTTATTGATGAATTAGAAGATGGAAGTGTGGTTGAAATTGAATCACGAGATATCAATTTTTTGGAAAATAGTTTTCCAAAAAGGAGTGATATAATTGAATTTGAGCCTCTATACGAAATGTTAAATTCAGAAGACTAGATAATGTCATTGAATATATTTGATACAACAATTGATCAAGAGATGATTCTTGGTCTAAGTAGGAGTTTTGAATCCCAAATTCCTATAGAGGAATCTGAATTTCAGCTACGTAAGGAGTACGAGAAAAGGAGTAATTAAATGATCTTATCAGATTGAGGATTATATTTTCTTGGTATCTCTCATGGAGTTGGATATACCTAACTCTGTGACTGAGGCTTTATCAAGTCCTAAAAAGGATAAATGGTTAAAAGTGATGGAAGAAGAATTAGAGTCCATGAAAACCAACAAAGTCTGGGATCTAATTAACCTTCCACAAGGACATAAAACTATTGGAAATAAGTGGATTCTCAAGGTTAAACACAAATTGGATGGGTCTATAGAAAGACACAAAGCTTGACTGGTGGCTAAAGGTTTTACTCAAAAAGTTGGAATAGATAATGAGGAAACCTTTTCACCAGTTGTAAAGTTTACCTCTGTATGACTACTTTTGGCTATAGTTGCAGGTTTAGATTAAGAATTATATCAAATGGATGTAAAGACTGATTTCCTCAATACAGAATTAAACAAGGACATCTACATGGAACAACCTGTAGGTTTCATTGTTAAAGCCCAAGAAAAGAAAGTTTGTAAATTCAAAGAATCAATTTATAGCCTAAAGCAATCTTCTAGGCAGTGGTACTTGAGATTCCATAAAGAGGTGATTTCATTAGATTTCATAATGATGGATGAAGACCATTGCATTTATGTGAAAAGATCCAATGAAAATTTTGTAATTCTTTCTCTTTACATGGATGATATACTGTTAGCCAGAAATGATTTGGAGTATCTGAAAACTCTTAAGTCATGGTCTTCGAAGTCATTTGATATGAAAGATATAGGTGAAGCAGACTACATATTGGGTGTGAAGATCCAAAGAGATCATTCCAAGAAACTTTTGAGTTTATCTCAAGAAACATACATAAAGAAAAGGAACAAATACTGATAAGAGAAGGAACAAATGTCTCAAGTTCCATATTCTAGTGCTATTGGTAGTCTGATATACACTACGATGTGTACTCATTCAGATATGTGTTATGTCGTAGGTCTGTAAGCAGATATCAATCTAATCCCAGAGTAGCTCATTGGAAGGCAGTGAAAAGAAAGTTTCAATATCTAGAGGGAACTGCAGCCTATCACTATGTATAGTGGATCTAATTTATTTATAAAAGGTTAAACAAATGTTGATGAACAAAATAGTGACATCTTTCATGTTCTTACTAAATGGTGGTACCATTTTTTGTGAAACGAGTAAGAAATAACCTAGCACTTCGTGGCTTGTGCGTTGGCAATGCAAGAAGCTGTTTGGTTCAAGAGATTCTTTGAGCATATGAATATTGCAAAAAAATCAAAGGGTCCCATGACTCTATATTGTGATAGTTAGGTGGTTGTCACATATACAAAGGATCCTAAATATCACAGCAAAATAAAACACATTGATATTAAGTATAATTTTGTAAGAGACATAGTAGCAAGTGGGGAAGTAAATTTACAATGTATTCCTACTCGTAAAATGGTAATTGATCCCTTTACAAAGGTGACATCTACAGACTTGTTTGAGAAGCATGTTAGGTCCTTAGGCTTACATAGGATGTGATTTGTATTGTAAAATAACTTTGTTGTTATAACATTCTCATTAATATAAGATTATTTAATTTATATCTTAAAGGTGTATGGTAATGTTTAAATATGTGTCGAACAAGTCATGAGATTGAGTCTCTCACATGAGCAATCGCCTCTTACGTCAAGAATGTGAAGAGATAAATATCACTGTTATATTTATACTTGTTTTGGAAACTAGACAAGCATCTCTCTGAGACAACGAGTTTGAGGATAGTTGTAGAGAGAAACTCGATTTAGAAATCAAAAATGTCTAGACCAAGGTCTATACGATATTGGAGTGAGACACATGCGCTTGCTTAAGGTGAGAACATCATAGAACATGTTTCATACCATGTGTGTTATGTGACAGAGGGGTTAATGAAAGAATGATCCCTGTTTCTTCATTGTGTGAGACCCCGAAAAGTCAAAGTTTAAATTTTCAATTGGATACCCTTTGACCTTTTATCGTTTCTTGAAATTTTGATCAATGTTTCTACTTTAGCATGTTACTAATATCCATGTATGATTCGGCGGTGCGGTGCATGTCTAGGAAAGTGATTATTCGAAATAAATAGATTCAAGTAGAAAGGAAAGACTATAAAAAATTAAAATTAAATATGCACTCGAGTTCACCTCTTAAAAAGGATGAGAGATAAGATGAATAACTACAAGAGTAGTTAAAGTTTGGGATATTATGAGTATTGACATCCTCATATTGATAGTGGATTCTTTTCATATGTGATTGAATTCCTGTATAAGGCTTATAAGACTTTGAAGGGAAGCCTATATGCTCACAGGTCATACGAACCATTTATCGTACAAATTGTGTGTGTTAAGTTAATGTAATATTGACTCGAGTCTTGTCCACCATGTACAAAGTGGAAGATGTAAGATTTTTTGGGATCATGGGTCACCCATGTGGACCGACCAGATCCAATCTTAACACGACCTGTGAATCTGGTATAAATATGAGGCGGTGCCGTTAATTGATAACTGCCCAACTCTATCCTAAAAGGATGAGGACAGACAGTGATTGTCCACTAGGAGAAAGCAGTTATAACTGCTTAACCACTCCCCTATTTTAAGGGTGAGTGGTTGATTCCTATTAAAAGTGGAAGAAGAGTGGAAGAGTGGAAAAAGTAGGAAGTTATCTAACTATCTTCTGAAAACTACCGTATGTGTAAGAAAAAATTGTGAGAAACCATAAAAGGAATTTCAAATCCTATATTCATTAATTCACACAAGGAACTTAGTTTGTGGACAACGATTCGTATTCCTAGTGAAACAGAAGTAGATCTGGAGAAAATTCTACTGGTGGAAACAACAACGACTGCGACTTTAACGAAAAGGTATGACCCATTATTCTTGGCCCATTAATTTTTCTTCCAGAAAAGCTAATGAGCAATAACTTTAAAAGCTCCCTACCATCAACTGAAATCAGTCAATATGACAAAGCAAAGATGCCCATTTTATGATACTAAAATGTTCTGAACCAATATTTTTTAATATTATTAAGTAGGAAATGAGCACGGACATTAGTATTTTAGGTATCTATGTGTTTGATTAAACTTTCAAAAAGCAGGATACTTTTTGAACAAATTCCATGAGTGTCATAACTAAATATTTGGATCTAATGTATTAAAATGGAGCAGCGTTAGAAGTTTTAATTGATCTTGTTTGTTGTATATCCTGCTTCTAAATGAAAAGGCAAGTGAGTAATTTAGCAGTAACCTCTGCCTTCCTAACTCTTTTACTAACTTTGATATTCAAAGGTGCGCGAGTAATTGAGCAGCCTTTGCCTTCCTAACTCTTTTACTAACTTTGATATTCAAAGGTGCACGAGTAATTGAGCAGTGACTTTTGTCCTCCTAGCTCTTTTAATTACTTTGATATTCCTTAAGTTTTGTTACAAAAGATGTTATTCAGTAGACTAGATCTAAGGCTAATTGAAGATTTCTTGATTTCAAGAAAGAAACTATACACGAAATGAAGTAAATTGAAAAAAAAAGATGAATGAGACTGATTTGTATTGTATTGTATATCACATTCTTTTTTCTACAATCAGCTTATAGTCTTAGTTTATATAGAGTCTAATAGTGACACCCATATACTCTTGATTCTAGCCAACTAGTAACTAACTTAACTAACTAGTTAGTTAGTTGGCTAGTAACTAACTTCTGAAATTGTTTTCTTCTTAAGTTCTTTCAATACTCCCCCCTCAAGCTAGGTGGAGAAAATATATTAACACATCCTAGGTTGGATTGTAAGAACTCATGTTAAACTCTACTCAAGTCTTTAGTTAATATATCTGTAGGTTAATTCTGAGTGGGTATGTAACTGATGTGGACTAAGCCTTGTTGAAGCTTCTCTTTTACAAAATGACAATCTATTTCAATATGCTTGGTCCTTTCATGATACACAGGGTTAGAAGCTAGTTAAATAGCTGACTTACTATCACTGTAAATAGTTTCTGGAAGTTGTACATCAACATTTAAATCCTTTAGCATGCCTAATAACTAGACTAATTCAGCTACAGTAGAGGCTAAATTACTATATTTAGCCTATGTTGAGCTTTTTTAAATTGTAGTTTGTTTCTTCGCCTTCCAAGACATTAGTGAATTTCCCAATTTGATAGCATATCTAGTTACTGACCTTCTTGTATGAGGGAATGCTACCCGGTCAGCATCACAATAGGAAACCATTACAAGGAGGGGGCATGCTACCCAGTCAATGTCACAACAGGCAACCATTTCTTTGCTTGAATTGTTGGCTAACAATATACCTTGTCTTGGATGTTTCTTAATGTATTTGACTATCCTTAATGCAACATCCATGTGAGACTTTTTTTGTTGTTGTAGGAACTAGCTTAGAGTTTGAACACTATAAGAGATGTCAGGTCTAGTCATGTTAAGATACAATAATTTCCCAAGTAAATATTGATATGCACTTTGATCTACTAGTTTATCATCCTAATTTTGTCCTATTTGATCATCATATTGCTTTGGCGTGACCTTGACATTCACATCAATTGGTGTACCAGCTGGCTTAGCTCCTGATAGTCCAGTTTCAAAAATAAGTTCTAGTGCATAATTTCTCTGATGCATTACTAATCTAGCTTTTGACCTTGCAAATTCAATCCCAAGAAAAACTCTTAGCTCACTCAAATCCTTCATGTTGAAGACTTGTTTCAAGGAATCCTTAGTTCTTTCTATTAGTTTTAAACTACTCCCTATAATCAACAAATTATCAACATATACCAAGATGACTGTAATTCCTTCATCAATCCATTTTGTAAATAGTGAATAATCATACTAACTTTGCTTGAACTCTAACCTTTGTAATGCCTCTATAAGCTTGTGATTCCACTGCCTTGGGATTTGTTTAAGTCCATACAAGCACTTTACCGGTCTACACAATTTCTTCTCCCCCTGGCTGGTAAATCTTTTTGACAGTTTCATGTAGATTTTATCTTGTAAGTCACAATTTAGAAATTCATTGTAGACATCCATTTGATGAATGTACCACTTGTTTGAAACAACTAGAGCTAGTACAGTTCTTACGGTCACCATTTTAACCACAGGAGAAAAGGTTTCTTTGTAATCTATACTCTCCTTTTGACTATACCCCTTAGTAACTAGCCTTGCGTTGAATCTCTCTATCTCACCAATTGATTTGTACTTGACTTTATAGATCCATCTACAACCAATAGGAACCTTTCCTATAGGTAAATCTCTTATTTCCCATATATTGTTACTTGGTAAAGCATCAATTTCATCTTCCATTACTTCTTGCCATCTTGGATCCTTACAGGCTTCTGCATAGGTAGTTAGTTCTGTGATTGTAGATGTTGCATATACAAACGACTGATAAGACTTAGAAGGTGGTCATATGCTGCATAATTAGTTATAGGAAACTTTACTTCTTTATTGATATTTAATAACACAAAAATTTTCATCCATACTGGTGGAATAACTATTCGGGTAGACCTTCTTGTTGCCAGACTTACAAATTTTTCTTGTTGTTGAGTCATAATTTCGTGACTTTCTACTAGAGGTTCAAATCCTTCATTAGACTCTACTGGAATTACATTAGCATCTTCACTTGTTTAATCACATTGATAATTTGATACCTCAACTTCTCTAGGTTGTGGAACACCAATTTTTAGGAAGAACTGATCATTAGTCCATACTTCAGGCATTATGACATAACAAATGGACCATCTTGCTTTTGATAGTTTGTAGTTTAAAAGGAAAAATTGATTCCTTGAACACTACATCTCTATTTACAAAGAACTTGTGATCTGTCATATCAAGCAACATATATTCTTTTTGTACTTCTGAATATCCCATATGCACTATTGGTTTTGATCTTGGAACAAGTTTATTATATTGAGAGACCTCTTTTGGAAAGCATAAATAGCCTAAGACCCTTAGATGTGTTAGCATAGGTTGTGTACCAAACAACTTTTCATAGGGAGACTGACCTCTTAACACTCTACTAGAAATTCTATTTATTAAATATGTTGTTGTAATAACACACTATCCCCAATATTTAAGAGGAATATGACCTTGAAACCTCAAGGCTCTAGTGACTTCTAACACATATCTGTGCTTTCTTTTAGCCACTCCATTTTGCTGTGGAGTATAAGGGCAGGATCTTTGATGCACTATGCCCTTTTCTTGAAACAACTTAGCACACACAAAGTTTACAAACTCTATTCCATTGTCAGACCTTATCTTTCTAATGGATTTGTCAAACTGAGTATTAACAAACTGTAAAAAGTACTTCAAACATATACATACATCTGCCTTATTTTCCAATAGGAACAACCAAGTCATTCTTGTAAAATCATTTACCATAGTAAGAAAGTATTTATTGCCATCAAAAGTAGTAGTCTTATAAGGTCACCAAAAATCCATATGCACAAAATCAAAACACGCACTACATTTAATACTACTAACTGGAAATGTAGCTCTAGTTTTATTTGCCATTGGACAAATAGTACACTTGTTTAGAGATGTGTTCATAGTATCAACACTAACAGATAACAACCTGTTCAAGATATGAGAATACACATGACCTAATCTTTGATGCCACAAATCTACTTCCTTTCCAGATATATGTAGTTGATTATCAACTCCAACACCTACTGCACAAGTATGTTGTACTTGACCTTGAGTGAGTTGGTTTAGTGGTAAGTATAATCCATCATCCTCACTACCAATATCCCTCACTTTGCCAGTGTAGAGATTCTGAAAAACACAAAAATATGGAAAGAATGTAACTGAGCATCCCAATTCCCTAGTCAATTTACTTACTGACAATAGGTTGTACTTAAACTCTGGGATGTGAAATACGTCTATAATAATGCTTCTAGGAGACAATAAATAAGATCCTATATGAGTAACATTAGTAACCTCACTATTAGGTAGATACACTGATTTTAGACCTGTAGTTCTTATTACAGAATCCTTTGTTAACATATCAATCTTTGACACCATGTGATTGGTTGCTCCTGTGTCTATAATCCAAATCACATTTTTTTTCAGACACTAGGAAAGCCTTACCTACAACATTGGCTTGACATGCATCATCTGACAACTTTCCACAATCTTGATTTTATTTGAGCATTTGAAGAATTTGAGTGTAGTGCTCTTTGGCGAATGTGAAACCTTGCAATTTCTTAGCACACTCATTTATCTCATTCATACTCTTTATTGGCTAATCAACCACCTGTTTCCCTTTGCCTGACATGTAGACATTAGTGTTGAAACCATAGTTCACTCCCTCAGAAACAAAAGCATCCAGAGTTAAACTATTTCTTTTATTTAACTGATCACTTACTACATTGTATGCTACATTGCTACCACTAATATAGGCTTTCTTCTTTGACTTGAAATCATTTAGATATCCAGTCAGTTTATAAAACTGATCTTTCGAATAATCCTTACACTTACAAAATTCACATACAACTCCAAAACTTTTCTTGAACTTACTGCTAGGTTGTCTGGTACCATCACTTCTTGAATAAATCACCAATGGATCTACACCAGTTGTAACTATAGAGTTCATTCCCATACTTGAACAACAACTTGTAGATCTTTGACGTTCATCATTAACAACCATAGAGTAATCTTGATTTACATTTGGAACTGGACTCATCAAGAGAATTTGGCTTCTTGTATGAACATAGGATTCATTCAGACCCATAAGAAATTGATAGAGTTTTTGCCTATTTAGATTGTCCACACAACCATTAGAATTTTCACAATTATACTCGAGGGAAGGAACTACAGCTTTAAATTCATCCCAAAGATATTTTAGCTTTGTATAATAAACTGAAACAAAATCAGTTCCTCTCTGTAGTGAGATAATTTTTTTATGTAAACGGAATGTTCTAAATACATCAATTCTATCAAACCTTTATTTTAGATCAATCCACACATGTTGTGTATAAGTAGCAAATGCTAATCCTGCTAACAAACTCTTGGACAGAAAATTTATAATCCATGAAAGAACTATAACATTAACTCTTTCCCATTGATTTCTTAGTTCAACACTTATACTGACTTTGGAACATGTTCCATCAACAATACCAATCTTATTTCTTCCTAACAAAGCCAGTTTCATGGACCTACTCCACAAATCATAATTTTCAATTCCAAGAAGTTGAAATGAAATCAGATTGACTCCACTGACATTAGCAGAACTCAAGAACAAAGGATGGTTATAATCATCTGGCTGACTCATAGGCATACCAAGTGTGGAATATACATTACTAAGATTTCCACCATTACTGAACTTAGTTGTATGGCCACCATTGTTACCTCCTTGAGCCATTTCTTCTCATGTGTCCATAATTTTGATTTCTCTATTTGTATGTTGTAGAAGTTGTTCCTTTGGATTCTGATCTTCAGAAATCCACACTGACTTCAATAGACTTCCTCCTTGATTTACTCCGACTTTGATCTAGGCTCTGATACCATGAAGATTTTTTTATTTCAAGAAAGAAACTATACATGAAATGAAGTAAATTGAAAGAAGAAGATGAATGAGACTGATTTGTATTGTATTGTATTATATATCACATTCTTTTTCTAAAATCAGCTTATAGTCTTTGTTTATATAGAGTCTAATAGTGACATTCATATACTCTTGATTCTAACCAACTGGTAACTAACTTAACTGACTAGTTAGTTAGTTAACTGGTAACTAACTTCTGAAAATTTCTTCTTCTTGAGTTCTTTCAACACTAACTATCATGCGAACACATTCTTATTTGATATGAAGATACATGCACTAGGAATCAATAAAAAAAGATGTCACAAGAGTGAAACGACAAAGGATGTTCTAAAAATTTGATGCCATTAAGGTTGATAAGGAATAGCGATCAAATAATGGTCACCCTTTCTTGCAGCAGTTATCCCAGCCAATTTAGTCAAGTCCAAGTCTCTTGGCTCCATTCCATTAGGGAGTTTCCAATCGAAGTGATATAGCAAATGAACCAATGACAAATAAATATTAGCTAAGCCAAATGATATCCCGAGACAAATCCTTCTTCCACCACCAAAGGGAAGATACTCAAAATTGTTACCAAAAACGTCCACAGAGAAGTGCTCAAATCTCTCTGGCTTAAAACATTCTGCATTATCCCAATATTTTTTTTATCTCTACCCAATGCCCAAACATTAACCATGATTTTGATCTTCACAGGAATAGTGTAGCCGTTTATTTCTGTCTCATCCCTATACATTCTCTTGGGACCAAAAGAGGAACTAGTGGATGGAGTCTTAGAGTTTCTTTAATGACTAATTTTTTAAGTATTTCAACTCCTCCACATCATTTTCATCGAACGTTACTTTGTCACTAAAGACTTCTCGCACTTCTTCTTCAGCTTTGGCGAATACACTTGGAATTTTTATCATTTCAACCATAGCCCATACAATTGTTGTTGATGAAGTTTCTGTTCCAGCACTAAACATGTCATGCAATTAATGGTAAAGTTAAAATATTAAATTAACTGCAATGGGATGCAAAAGTATATAGTTATCAAAGTAATAATAACTATAGTATTCAATACTTTCAATAATAACAACTTTGATATTATTACTGTGGATTGGAAATTGAAGACTTCTATCATTCATAAGTCTTAGAAGGACATCAATTAGATTTCCACCTCCTACTATATCTTTACTCTTGTTGGTTGCAAGATTATCTTTGTGTTCGTTAATGACATCCTCAACAATTGAATCTAACTTACGGTGCATTTAGAACTTTTCGCTTTGCTCCACTAAAAACATAAAGAAGAAACTTATATGTAGGGAAGATGTCAGCTACATCAAAGCCTACTGCTAAGATTATTACTTCTTTCATTAGTTTTATAAATGTCTTTCTTCTTTAATACTTCCCCAAATGCTGATCTACTTGTCATGGAGCAAGTGAACCAAATGATCCCTTTCGTAAAAATAAATGGCTCACCAGAAAAAGAACATGATTGGATAGAGTCAATGAGACAAGCAATTTCATCATGCCTGATTGAGTTGAATGATCGAACATTTTTTGTACTTAGCACTTCCATGATGGTAATTTTACGAATTTGTCTCCAATACTCACCTATTAGTATAGAAGTTATCATTAGGTGTCGTACAAGATCTAAAATAATAAATCTTGGATGATAATAAATAAGGCAATGAAGAAAAATATATCAAAAGAGATATAACATGGTAATATTGTTCAATTAATAACCCACAGATGAGCAATTTAGGTTTACGTCCCTTTATGGAAGACTCTTTTAAGAAATACATTATGAATACCATAAATTAAGAAGGTATGAAAGATCGTGCGTGTGTGTATATATAAATATATATATGTGTATGTATATATATATGTGTATGTATGTATGTATTCTTACAGGTATCAAAAGATACATCCATAATGTAGTCCTAAATCATTGGAAGTGGGAATTTCATATCTAAACTTTCACTCATTAGTTTGAGAAACACACCTTACAAGTGTTTGTAATACACTCTCTAATTTATTTAAAAAAACTTGCACAATGGTATTGCACATGGATAACTTTTTTTTTTAATTTAAAAAAACTTGTCACGTGGTTTACACATAGATAAAATATTCTATCTTGATAAAAATAAATAAAATATTAATATTAGTTAAAAGTTAGTAAATGTTAAAGTACACTATCCACACAACCCCCCCACCCCCGGCACCAATTTGTTTTTTAATCAAAAATATTTATCTTACCTCACTCCACTACCTCCTCCCCTTGTACTCTCCATCCTACTCCAATAACTTTTATTAGAAAAAGATCTTTTATAATTTTTTTTAATGAAATTTTTTTTATAAGTTTTTTGAAAAAAATCTTACTTTAACCTCCCCCAACCAAACCATCGTTTTCTTTTCAAAAAAAGTTATATATAATCTTTAAGCTAGAAAAAAAAAATTCTGACTGTCCACTTTTTTTTTATATATATATATTTCTTGTGTTGTGTTAGATATATACATATATTTTTAAGAAAATATTTTTTTTACTTGCATACCAATAATAACTGAAAATGGGGTAAGTAGGGGATAGTAGTAAGTTTAAATATATATTTGTTAAGTATGTTAAGTTAAGTAGAGTATTTATTTTATTTTTATTTTTTATTATCA
>JBCEWC010003646.1:0-29623 GCA_038996855.1 Solanum aculeatissimum
TCTTCTTCCCCAAATTCTCCAAGCTTTCTTCAATGGAGGCAAAGAGAGTTTTAGAATTTCTAAAGAGAGTGTAGGAGGGTTTGAATGGGTGAATGAGGGTTTGGGGAACATTTTAGGGGTTTAGGAGACCTTAGGGTACCAAAAAGGGGTTTAAGGGAAGGTTAAATCACAAAAATACCATTAAAAAAATGCAACTTTCTGAGACTAAGCAGAGTCAAACGGTGCTATAGTGCCCGTCACATTGCTCACGGGTCGTTCAACCTCTCATCTCACCACACTTAGCCAAATTTCCAACGCGAACTCTCGGAGGACTTTCTGGAACACTTCACGAGCATCCACATGGACCGTCTGGGGGTTGAATGGTCGTGCACCTGTCCCTAGAGTCTAGACTTAGCCACCTAGACTTGTCCATGGCTTGGCCTAGCCACTGTCCCACTTGACGGGACAGTACACGGACCGTCCAAGCTCAAACGGACTGTTTGAGGTTCCGTGGCTTATAACTTGGTTCATGGGGTGGTTCCTGGACACCCCTAGCTCACTGGACCTCCACAGGACACCCCTCACAGACCGTGACAAGTTTCCCGGATGGTGGCCCTACCCTTAGCCACTTTTCTGAGCCTATCTCCAATATCATTCGAATTTAAGGCAGTCTCACTGTTTGGGCCATAACTCCCTCACCCGAACTTCGAATCGAGTGAAACCATTTGCGTTGCGAAGCTAACTCAAAGAGATTAAATATGATATATAGTATCCCACAGGGTTCAACCCAAATCAAATATTGTGACCATTTAAAATACACAGCCTAAACTATCCCTCTAGGTCACCAACTAGCCCATTTTGCGTTCGGCCACTTAAACACAACCCATGGCTACCAAAACTCAACCATGACCAGTAGTACATCATATGAGGCCAACCATAAGGTTATTTCGAAAAATTTTGGGTTGTTACAATATGACATGAATGGTCAATGCCTTAGTCAAAATATGCATGGAAGACAAACATATTCTCATAACATAGCATACATATGTGGGAAGAGAACTTAATCAACAATTAATACCATGTGAGCTACTACATGGAATCCCGATATTTCCCCTACATACCGGACAAGGAGTGGTCTACTTGTTAAGGTAAACCATACCCTCACCTTACGGGAACATCTCCATTTTGGAGAGTTCTTCATAAATGCCTTACTAGAACTTCACCCCTTTTGGTTAATATATGATAAATGCCTTACAGGAACTCTACCCTTTTCAGTCATTACTTTTTATGTACCTTACAGGAACTCCACCCTTTTCGGTTAGTCATGCAATATGAAAATCACAAACCTACGGTGGCAATGTAGTTAAGGGACAATGAAAATGTACCAAGGATCTCTCGCTGCTAAGTCAACATCTCAAGGAATACTTAAATCATAATTATTGTCATATCATATATATAAACTCATAAATTTTAATAACATAATAGGAGTAGCTCAACAAATCGTAGCACCCAAGACGGGCTCCATATCTTTCATAATTTTCACTACATTCCCATGAAATCATAGCATACTTAATAGCTCTTAATCATTCATAACATTCATAACTTGCATATCTTGCAATAAACCTTTCATCAACATAAGATGCATCATCATATAATCTTAGTCCAAAATATGGTGGTTTTATGCATAGGAACTTCAAATAGTGAAATCAAGAGTAATATGCATAAAAGAGGTAAAACTTAATCACTTGAAAGCACTTAAAAACAACTCCAACATCATCAATGTAAGACCCTAGTTAGGGTATCATAAAATCTATCTCAAAATCCATAAATCTTGGGAACCATGCAAAGGATTGTAGGAGTTGTGGTGCAAGTCCCCAAGGCCAACGCGAACAAGCTCAAGGTGCTCCAAGGACCAATGGGTTCTATGCTCTTAATGGCCGTCAAGAAGTGGAAGAGGTCCCAGATATTGTTACCGGTATGTTAAAAATTTATAATTTTGATGCTTATGCATTGTTAGATCTAGGGGAAAATTTGTCATTTGTAACTCCTTTCCTTGCTAATAGATTTCATATATGTCTCGAGATTCTTAATGAGCCTTTTGAGGTGTGTACTCCCGTAGGAGAATCTATTTTGACCGATGGGTCTATAGGAATGTCCCATGTGTATCTTTCATAATGTTATCCGTTGTGACTTAGAGAAACTCTCCATGGTTGACTTTGATGTTTTTTCTTATGTCTTTGTAGACTATCAGACTCGTAGAGTCAAGTTCCAATCCCTAAATGAGTTCATTCTTGAGTGGGAGGATAGAATTTCTTCATTAGAGGTAGGTTTGTCTCATTTCTAAAAGCCCAGAAAATGATCTCTAATGGGTGCATATATCATCTAGTGAGGGTTAGAGATGTCACTCTAAAGTTCCCTCCCTTGAGTCGATTCCTATTATTAATGAGTTCCCTGATGTCTTTTTGGATGAGTTATTAGGTGTTCCTCTCGAAAGGAAAATAGATTTTAGCATAGACCTGTTGCCCGAAACTCAACCTATTTCCATTCCTCCATATAGAATGGCCCTGCCGTAATTGAAGGAATTAAAGGAATAATTAAAGGATTTGTTAGAAAAGGGTTTCATTAGGCCTAGTAGATCTCCATGGGGTGCTCCAGTTTTGTTTATGAGGAAGAAATATGAGTCACTCCGCACGTGTATAGACTACTGGCAACTCAACAAAGTCACCATTAAGAACAAGTATCCCATCCCAAGAATAGATGACTTTTTTGATCAATTACAAGGAGCTAAGCAATTTTCCAAGATTGACTTGAGGTTCGAATATCACTAACTAAGGGTGAGGGAGAGTGATATTCCTAGGATGGCTTTATGGACTAGGTATGGCCATTTTGAAATTGTGGTGATGTCTTTTGGCCTAACAAATGCCCCAAAGATCTTCATGGAACTTATGAATAGGATGTTCAAGCCCTACCTTGATAAGTTCATAGTGGTGTTTATCTATGATATCCTAATCTACTCCCGAAGTGAGGAAGAACATATAGAGCACTTGAGAATGGTGTTACAAACCTTAAGGGAGAAAAGACTATTTGCAAAATTTGACAAGTATGAATTTTTGCTAAGTGAGGTTGGTTTCTTTAGGCATGTGGTATCGGGTGATGGCATCAAGTTTGATCCTAAAAGGACAAAAGAAGTAAGAAATTGGCAAAGGTCATTAACTCCTACAGACATTAGGAGTTTCTTAGGCCTAGTCGGGTATTATAGGAGGTTTGTTGAAGGTTTGTCCTTCATTTTTTCTCCATTGACCAAGTTGACTAAAAAAAAGAGAAGTTTGTATGGACAGATGAATGTGAGAAAAGTTTTCAAACCTTGAAGGATCGGCTAATTTCAACTCAAATCATGACCCTGCCAGAGGGACACGATGTGTTCGTTGTCTATTATGATGCCTCAAGAATTGGGTTGGGTTGTGTGTTGATGCAACATAGTAAGGTGATTGCCTATGCCTCAAGCCAATTGAAGGTGCATGAGAGGAACTACCCAACACATGATCTAGAACTTGCAGCCGTGATATTTCCATTGAAATTTGGCATCACTACTAGTATAGTGTTCATGTGGACGTCTTCACCGATCACAGAAACCCTTTTAACATGTGTTCACTCAAAAAGGCCTCAACTTAAGGCAACAAAGATGGTCAGAGCTTCTCAAAGACTATGATGAGTGTGAAGTACCACCCAAAATATGGTGGTCGATGATCTTAGTAGATTCTCCATGGTTAGTGTGTCCCACCTATCAGATGATGGAATAAAGGAGTTGGGAAAGGTTGGCTAGATTTGGGTAAAGTTGAATGAATCTGGTAGTGGTGGTGCGATAGTGCTACATGGTTCTGAGTCTTCATTAATCAAGGATATTAAGTCCAAAAAAAACTTGATCCCACCTTGGCAGAATTTAAAGACTTGGTAAAAGAAGGAAAGATAGAAGTTTTCTTACAAGAGGGAGATGGGGTACTCCATTATCAATGGAGGATGTGTATGTTGGACAATAGTGAATTGAAGAGTAATGACCTGGTTGGTTATTTTTTTTCTTTATTTGTGAAAATTATTGTTTTACCCATCTTTAAATTTCTTTGGTCTTATTTTGAATTATTTGAATTGTTGAAACTGAAATCCTGAGTTCCAAAATTGGAAAAAAAGTTTTGGCATTTTTGGAAGCTTAAGGTGTTGAAAAAGTAAGTTTTTGTACCATTCTGAGTTTCGAGTGTCAAATTGAGGATCCGTCAATTCCATTAGCTTAGGAACGTCAACATTGGTCTATGAGAAGTTATAGAACTGAATTCAGAGTTAAGATGAAGTTTTTAGGCCCAAAGTTGTGTTTTGGGTTGTTTTCGGAACTAACGTTTGACATCGGTTAATATTCGAAGTTTGGAAGCTCAAATAAAAATTCTAACAGTCCTAGTAGTTCCAGACGATAAAACTAACAACACAAATGGTCTCAGAATATTTTTCGGAGTTGCAGAAGGAAGTTTTTGTATTTTGAGTTTTAATCTAGTTTTATCAACTTCCATGCATAAATGTAGCGAGGAGGCCTTGAAATCAATTTTTGATAATTCTATTGAATCCGGATTGTTGTTTCTAGTATCGATACATATTATTTTGTGAAATTATGATTCCTAATGAGTTTTGAGGGTCCATTTCGAGTAGGGAATTGGACTTGGTTTTGCTGGATTTTGTTGATATCTGGTGTAGGTGTCCCATACCTCCGCATTCGTGCCTCTCTCCATGCATTCATGGAGGATAAACACCCTTGACCTTCACATTCACAAATACAGGCACGTGTTCGTGGAGTGTTGACTATTTTGACCCTCGCATTCGTGGTTTCCTGTCTGTGATCGCAGAGAGTATGTGTTACTTGGACAGTTTTAAACTCATAAAACATCATTTTTACTCCATTTTCGAACTTGTCAAGCTTTTGGGGCGATTTTGAAAGAAGAATTTTGAAGTACATTTTGGGTAAATATTTTTAACATTATATTAATCATTTTCCATGAGTTTTAGCTGGATTTTATCTTAAATTTCATGATTTTCAACGCCCAAAATTGAGGATTTTTTGACTAAGTTCATGAAACTTTAACGGTTAATTTCTTATTCAAGTTGAACTTGATTTTAGTGAGATTTTCATCCATGAAATCCATTTTTGGAGTAGTACGTGATTTTAAAGTTAATTTTCAAATTTGAAAACTTTAAATTTTAGCCTTAATTTTGACCATTTTGCCCCTAAGATAAATTCATACCAATATGGGTGTCAAAATATTTCTCTTAATGAGTAGTATCTATTATTTATAGTGGTTGATTAATTCAGGGATCATTTAGAGGATTGACTTGATTGGAATCTTGTCTGAGTGTGATTTCGGCATTGAGGTAGGTTCGACTAACCTTTTTGGTACTGATTTAAGTTATTGATCATGTTTATGTGATAATTGTGAGATGTAGATTGAATCATGAGTTGATGTATTAATATATTTGATTATTGATGGGAATGAGATCCTAGTTATGCCAAATATTGATATGCATGCCTTTCGGTTGATGGATAAGAGTTGTTTGGCATATTCAGCCCATGTCCAGGTGGTTTCTCAGGAGTCCCCATAATTGGAGCCACTAGAGTTTCTAGAGAATTTATGGATATATTCCCAATTGATTTCCTTGTGTTCCTTTGGATCATGATATAGACTTTTCTATTGATATGAGTGGGGCACTAAGCCTATTTCTATTTCCCTTTATCGGATGGCTCTAAATAAATTGAAGGAATTAAAGAAGCAATTAGAGGATTTTCTAAAGAAATAGTTCATTCATCCGAGTGTATCTCCATGGGGTGCTCCTATCTTATTTGTGAAAAAGAAGGATAGCACTATGCATTTGTGTATCGATTAACGCCAGTTGAAAAAAGTGACCATCAAGAATAAGTATCATTTGCCTCGTATTGATGATCATTTTTACCAGTTGCAGGGTTCCTAAGTATTCTCTAAGATTGACTTGTGGTCTGACTATCATCAGTTGAGAGATCAGGAGATTAATATCCTAAAGACAGCTTTTAGGGCCCATTATGGGCATTATGAGTTCGTAGTTATGTCATTTGGATTAACTAATGCCTCAGCTGTTGAGTTGATGAACCAAGTGTTCAAACCCTATTTTGATATATTTGTGATTGTGTTTATTGATGGTATCTTGGTTTATTCCAAGAGTGAAGTCAATCATGTTCAGCACTTGAGGACAATACTCCAAAGATTGAAAGATGAGAAGTTATATGCTAAGTTCTCAAAGTGCGAGTTTTGGATTGAGTCCGTTACATTTCTTGGGCAAGTGGTGTCAAGAGAGGGTAGTATGGTTAATCTGACCAAGGTGGCAGCTATTTGTTAGTGGGTTAAATCTACTTTTGTTACTAAGATTTAGAGTTTCATGGGTTTGGCAGGATATTATTGATGTTTTGTTCATGGATTCTCTTCGATAGCAGCCTCGTTGATCGTATTGACTCAAAAAGATGTGGCATTTCAACGATCTGAGGAGTGTGAAGCGAGTTTTCAAAAGCTCAAGTATTTATTGACTTCAACACCTATTCTTGCATTTCCCGAGGAGGGATACCTTTTGTGATTTATTGTGATGCTTTTGGTTTGGGTCTTTGTGGTGTATTGATGCAAAGAAGGAAAGTTATAGCCTATGCATCTAGACAGCTAATGGTTCATGAGAAGAACTACCCTACCAATGACCTAGAGTTGGTTGTGGTGGTATTTGTGTTAAAATTATGGTGTCACTATCTTTATGGGGTGCATTATGAGATCTTCACCGATCACCGGAGTCTCAAATACATCTTTTCTCAACCTAATCTGAACATGAGACAACGTAGGTGGTTGGAGTTGCTTAAGGACTATGATACCTCTATTTTATACCACCACGGGAAGGTGAATATGGTGGCAGATGCTTTGAGCCTAAAGGTTACTAGTATAGGGAGTTTGGCATTCATGAGGGCTGACGAGAGGCCCTTATCTTTAGAGGTTCAGTCATTTGCTAGATAGATGGCCCGTTTGGACATTTTCCCTCCTTAGAGTGTTTTGGCCTATGTTGAGGCTAGATCTTCTTTACTTGACCAAATATGTGCTCATCAGTTTGAGGACCCCAGGTTGTGTATGATTCATGAAAAACTGTTGAGAGGTGAAGCCAAGACAACTATTATTGAATCTAGTGGTATTTTAAGGATAAATGGTAGAGTTTGCATGCCTAAGGTTGAGATTGGGTAAGATTGATATTAGAGTCCCATTGTGCTAGATACTCTATCTATCAAGGTGTGACAAAGATGTACCATGATCAAAATACCATTATTGGTGGTTTGGTATGAGAAGTGACATAGTTGAGTTCGTGACCAAGTGTTTGAATTGCCAGAAAGTCAAGTATGAGCACCAAAAGACCGATGGATCGATGGAATAGATACCCATTCCCAAGTGGAAGTAGGGGAGAGTGACAATGTATTTTGTTACAGGTTTTCCCATGGCCATGGGCAAGTTTGGTTTAGTTTTGATGGTGGTCGATCATTTGACCAAGTTGGTTCGTTCTTACAGGTGAAGACTAGCTACAGTGCAGAACATCTGGCTAGGTTATACATTTGGGATAATGTCAAATTGTATGGTGTGTCGGTGTCTATAGTATCCAACATAGGATCTATGTTCACTTCGCACTTTTGGAGGGCTCTACAGTGTGGTTTGGGTACTAGAGTGGATTTGAGTTTAGCTTTCCTCCCCCAGACAGATGGATAGTCCGAGCGCACCATTCAAGTGTGGGAGGACATGCTACGGTCCTGTGTGATTGATTTTGGGGCCCGATGGGACCAACACCTATCATTGGTAGAGTTCTCATAAAACAACAGTTACCATTCCAATATCCAAATGGCAGCATTTGATGCCTTGTATGGTCGGAGGTGTAGATCACCCATTGGATGGTTTGACTCAGGTTCAGTTAATGTGTTGAGTGTGGATCTACTTAGAGATTCCATGGATCGGGTCCATTTGATTAGGAGTAGACTTTTGACAGCTCAGAGTCACCAAAAGAGTTATGTTAATGATAGGACTAGGCCTCTTGAGTTCTCTGTTGGTGACAGTGTTTGGCTAAAAGTTTCACCCATGAAGGGTGTGACGAGATTCAGAATGAGGGGCAAGCTCAGTTCTAGGTTCATTGACCCATTTGAGATTTTGAGAAGAGTTGGTGAGGTTGGCTATGAGCTAGAATTACCACTGATATTATCTTCTGTTCATCTTGTTTTTCATGTTCCTATGCTCTGTCGGTACAATCCTGATGAGTCCCATGTGATATCTTATAATTCTATTGAGTTGGGATTAGACTTGTCCTTTGAATAGAAGCCTATAGCAATTTTGGATAAGCAGGTCTGGAGGTTGAGATCCAAAGATATACCTTATGTGAAAGTTCAATAGTGACACCATTCTGTGGATGAGGATACTTGAGAGTTGGAGTTTGTCATGTGGGCAAGATATCCTAGCCTTTTTTAGGCTTCAGGTACTTCTCTTTTCCTTATGTTCGAGGACGAACATTATTTTTAGTGGTGAATTATGTAATGACCTGGTTGGTCATTTTTGGCCTTATCTATGAAAATTACTATTTTACCTTTTTGTAAGTTTCTTTGGGCCTATTTTGAATTGTTGGAATTGAAATCCTGAGTTTTAGAAATGGAAAATATGAGTTTTGGTATTTTTGGAAGCTTAATTTGTTGAAAAAGTGTATTTATGTACCATTCTGAATTTTGGGTGTCGAATCGGGGATCCATCAATTCCATTAGATTTGGAACGTCAAAATTGGTCTATGAGAAGTTGCAGAACTGAATTCAGAGTTAAAATGAGGTTTCTAGGCCCAAAGTTGTGTTTTGAGTTGTTACCAGAACTGAAGTTTCACTTTGGTCAACATTCAAAGTTTGGAAGCTCGAATCAAAATTCTGACAGTTCCAGTAGTTCTAAATGGTGAAACTAACACTAGAAATGATGTCGGAATATTTTTTAGAGTTGTCGAGGGAAGTTTTGGTATTTTGAGTTTTAAACTAGTTTTATCGAGTTGCATGGGTAAATTTGGCGAGGAAGCATTGAAATCAATTTCTAATGATTCCGTTGAGTTCGGATTGTTATTTTTTATATGGATATATATTTGGTTTATGAAATCTCGTGACCTCTGCATTCGCAGTTGCAGGCCTGCGTTCGTGGAGGGTTGTCTATTTTGACCCTCGAGTTCGTGGTTGCCTGTTTGCGATGGCAGAGAGTATGTATTATCTGGACAGTTTTAAACTTGTAAAACACCATTTTTACTCCACTTTCGAACTTGTCAAGCTTTTGGGCGATTTTGAAAGAAGAGTTTTGAAGTTTTTTTGGGTAAGTGTTTTTTAACATTATATTAATTATTTTCCATAAGTTTTAGCTTGATTTTATCTTAAATTTCATGATTTTCAATGCCCAAAGTTGGAGATTTTTGGTCTAAGTTCTTGAAACTTTAAAGGTTGATTTCTTATTCAATTTGAACTCAATTTTAGTGAGATTTTCACTCACGAACTCCACTCTTTGTGTAGTACTTGATTTTAAAATTAATTTTTAGATTTGAAAACTTCTAATTTTAGCCCTAATTTTTATCATTTTTCCTCTAAGTTTAATTCATTCCAAAATAAGTATCAAAATGTTCCTCTTGATGAGTAGTGTCTATTGTTGATAGTGGTTGATCAATTCGGGGATCATTTAGAGGATTGAGTTGATTGGAAGTTGGTTTGAGTGTGGTTTCAGTATTGAGGTAGGTTCGGCTAACCTTTTTGAGATTGAATTCGAGTTATTGATCATGTTTATGTGATAATTGTGTGATCTAGATTGAATCATGAGTTGATGTATTGATATATTTCATTCTTGATGGGAATGAGATCCTAGTTATGTCGAAAATTGAGTAAATTCTGATCTATTTAAAAATTGAGATGAGATCTTGTTAATTGAGATAATTTGGGAGATTATATGATAATATGAGACTTTTGATATCATTTGGGTAATTATGGAAATTTGACGGCTCATGAGATATTTCATTGAGGATTATGTGTTTATTTGGGGACGAGTCAGAGTTGGTATTGTGGTTATTCTTCTATAATTGTATATATCTTAGGATGAGTAAGGTCCGGTATTATTGATATACTTGCATAATTGGGGATGAGTGAGTTCCAATATTGTTCATATTCCTGGCTATTGATATAATTATAATGAAATGAGACGTGATGATAACTTGAGCACTAGTTGTGACGCTTGATGTGATTCCACATGACTATTTGAGATTCATGTATATATCGGTATTCATGTTATGATGTTACTATATATATATGCATGTATATATGGATGGTATCATTGATTGTACTTATTTTGGGTTGCAGCGTACCATCTCTTGTCCATGGGCAGGTGGCAAAGTTGAGATATTGAGAAACCCTTGACCACGGGCAAGTGGCAAGGTTGAAGCATTGTGATATCCCTTGACCACAGGCAAGTGAAAAAGTTGAAGCATTGTGATATCCCTTGACCACGGACAAGTGGCAAGGTTAAAGCATTGTGATATCCCTTGACCACGAGCAGGTGATAAGGTTGAAGCATTATTATATCCCTTGACCACGGGCAGGTGGCAAGGTTAAAGCATTGTGATATTCCTCGGCCACGGGCAGGTGGCAAGGTCGAGACACTATGATGTTCCTTGACCATGGGAAGGTGGCAAGGTTAAGAGGCACTTGGTATATGGCTTGTTAAGTTCCATGCATTGTGTTCATATCTCTCATTATGATATACCATTGGTGGTTGTAGAGGCCTTATCTCATTATGTATATTTTTATTGTGTACTAACCTTTTTTTATGCAAGTGATAATGTTCTTCCTTATTACATACTTATTCGATTTCTCTTACCCAGTTGGTTGAACCTACTTGGTATATTTTGGTATACTCACCCTTACTTTATTTTCTCCCTACAGATTGAGCACGAGGACCCACACAGGGTAGTTGATTCACTCTAGTGAGCTATTCTACTTCCATCCAGATCTTATTGGTGAGGCTTAGACTTTGAGTCACCATGGATCTTCGAGATTATCTTTATTTCTTCCTTTCAGAATTTGTATCAGATTTTATGAGACAAATTTGTATATTATTTTGAGAAGGTTGTTTTTACTATTCAGTACTACTTTAGATGTTCTTGTACTCATGACTCTAGGTGGATTATTATGTTATGTTGTAATGGTTTTTGCTTTATTTTATTCTTCTTTAGTTGTAATCCTGTTTTGGTTCATGACATGAAGGGGTTGATATTGCAAGAAGCTCACAACTCTTCCTATTCTATTCATCCCGGTTCAACAAAGATGTATAGGGATTTTAGAGAAGTTTATTGATGGAAGGAATGAAGAAGGACATTGCCAAATTTGTGTCCGAGTGTGCCAATTGCAAACAAGTCAAGGTTGAAAATCGAAGGTTGGGTGGCCTAGCTCAAGACATTGACATTCCTACTTGGAAATAGGAAGAGACAATATAGACTTCGTAGTGGGTTAGCCTAAGAACAAGAACTTTGACTCCATATGGGTGGTAGTGGATAGGATGACAAAGTCGGTTCACTTTCTACCGGTCAAAATAACATTTAGTGTGAAGATTATGCCCAATTGTATATCCGAGAATTGGTGAGGTTGTATGGGATCCCATTGTCCATCATATCGGATCATGGATCTCAATTTATCTCTCATTTTTGGAGATCTTTTCAAAGAGGTCTTGGTACTAACGTGAAATTGAGTACCGTCTTCCATCCTCAAACCGATGGGTAAGCCAAGAGAGCCATTCAAACCTTGGAGGATATGTTGAGAGCTTGCGTGTTAGAATTACAGGGGAGTTGGTGTGATCACTTATCTCTCATTGAGTTTGCCTATAACAATAATGTTTAGTCAAGTATTGAGATGGCACCATTTGAAGCTCTATATGGTAGACGGTGTAGATCACCTATTGGATGGTTTGAAGTTGGTGAGATGGATTTGTTAGTGCCAGACCTAGTCATGGATGTTATGGAAAAGGTGAGGCTTATAAGGAAAAAATTAAAAACAACCTAAAGTCGGTAAAATCCTACTCCGATGTGAGGAGAAGAGACCTTGATTCAACATTGGTGATTGGATCTATTTGAAAGTGTCTCTCATGAAAGGTGTGGTCTGGTTTGGCAAGAAGGAAAAATTAAGCCCTAGATATGTAGGGCCTTACAAGGTGGTGAGAAGAGTTGGCAAGGTGGCATGTGAGTTGGAGTTACCTATGGAAATGAATTTGATCATCTGATTTTTCATGTATCAATATTGAGGAAGTTCATAGGTGATGCAAACTCTATAGTCCCATTGGAAGAGGTGAAAATTAAAGAAAATTTGAGTTATGAGGAGGCACTGGTTGAAATCCTTGATTGGAAAATAAAGAGGTTACAGAATAAGGAAGTTGCATCCATTAAAGTGCTTTGGAGAAATCAACAAGTTAAAGGTGTCGAATGAATAGCGGAAGCTAACATGATAAAGTTTTACCCATATATTTTCCACACTACTCAAGCCTAAGGTATTAAATTATTCAAGATCAAAACCTCCAATTTCTTGCATTTCAGGTTTTACATGACGTATGTACTTATTTTCTTGTTTATGGATTGTTTGAGACATCTTTTAAGTATGAATTTTGAAAATTTCATGAAAGGATGTTTAGTTTGCATTTTTGTATACATGTTAGGTTTTAGCTGATATTTAACTCTTTAGAGCCTCTTATTAAGTACATTTGGGGATGAATGTTCCCAAGGAGAAGATATTGTAAGGACCCTCAAGTTAGAGCTTAGAAAGTGCAGGAAAAGTTGGTTGAAAAGTCCAGGAATCATTTCACGAGCCCAGTTCATGGCTCGTGGTTCAGATCACGAGTTGTAGACCAGGCTTGTGGATGGAGGTTTCAGGAATTGGAAATTTTATTAAGTGTCAAAGTATCCACGAGGACCATCTGAGTCCTGTGGAAGGAAACATGGACCGTAGATTGAGTCATAAGAGTGAGTTCCAAAAATAAAGGAAATTTGGAGTTTCTAGAAAGTAACCCGTGACCAATAGGACAGCCCATAGTCCTTTTCACGGTCCGTGGTCAGCCTTTATAAATGGGGTCCCTAAGAATGGAAATTTTACGAAGTGTGGAAAGATTCCATGAGCCCATCCACGACTCGTGGATCAAGCCTATGGAAAGGTGTCATGGTCTGAAGGGTTGGTAACCTGTCTCTAAAGATTAGAAAAAGAAAATATGAAGACATGAACTATGACTTGTAGTTCAAACCACGGCTCGTAATTGAAATCTCATGGTCGTGTCTGGTAGTTTTAATGAAGGGTATTTTTTTCCTTTTTGTGAATCCTAGACTTAAACTTTGTCGTTTTTGTGATTCTTTAGGCTCCTAAATTGACCTAAAACCCCTCAGAAATCCCATTCCTTTCATTCTTTCACTTTCTCAAAAATCTTAAGGCAATTACTCTCTCCAAGAAGCAAGGCAAGAAGGCTAGGGTTTCAAATATCATTCTCCATAGTGGCAAGTTCCTTCTTCTTAGGCTCCCACTAAGGTATGTGAGTTAATGTGTGGGTTCCTTTCACCCAAAAAGTCCTTTATTAAATTTGTTTCCTTTTCTTTAAGTTCCTCTAAATACTACCACGCATGCTAATGATAATTTCATGTTGTATTATGATGTATTTTTCCTTAATGTTATCATGTAATGTTTTGTTAAGTACTTTCATGAGATTTGAGTTGATGGTAATGACCCCAATAATTAGGATTTTGAAGGATGTGGGGTTGTTACTGCATATTTTTAAATAGACGCATTATTCCCGTGTTCATGCATGACTCTAATGATTTACGAGTTTTCCAATCAATGATTAAGCCTACTAAGTTTAAGTCAATCTTTACATGGAATATGATGATGAATAGGGAATAAAAGAAGGGTTTTTATGTTGATGTTTTGTCAAAGATGTAAGAATGATAATGCCTCCCTAAATGATGTTTATGATGGTACCCAAGATGAAAGGACAATTCTCATTTGGTGGTTCCTAAGTTTCGTGCTACTCTTGAGATTGCTACTTATGATTCTATGTGTCATAATTTGACTAAGTATATGATTTAAAGAATTTTATGGGATGAATTAGAACCGAATGAGGCATTGAGGTGGGGTTCGGTAGGGGAACCCTAGAAGCAACGATTTTCCCCATTAACAATGTGCCACCATGAGATCCCTTGTAGGCTAGGCTAGTAGATCCATGTAGGCCAAATATGTTATATGATGATGCATTCTATGAGATGGAGTTCCACCCAGTAAGGGGTCTCCCCATGCCAACGTAGGGAGTTATGTTGGATTACATGTAGTAGCTCACGTGGTCTTAAATGTCAGTTACGACCCATTCCCACAAAGTATGATATTGATGTCTTTGTTCGATCACATGTGTTTCATTCATGCATCTTTTTTACTTCATATTGAACATAATTCCTTCTGCATACTTAAGCTCATATAAATGTTGTCTTTACCATTACATGCATTAAAGTCTTTAAACTTATGAATGATGGCATTACAGTTTCATACTTGCATTACATCTCACATACTTACTACATTCCAAAAAGTACTAATGCATATTTGCCTACATGATGTCACCATGTAGGGACCTGCACTCCTCCTCCGGCTCGTGGCTAGTTCTACCATCATTTCAAGACTAGTTTTTTTGTGGTGATCCCTTTGTTTGGGTCGCCATCTATTTCCTTTCATGTAATGTACTTTTTGGAAATGATGTATATTTTTTACTTTTTAAATTGTAGGTTTTTACTTTATAACTTAATTTAGAATCTTTTTTATTTGAGGAAAACCGATCGTGTTACTGATTTCCATTGACTCATGTTAGACGATTTTTTATGGACGTCGATATATGTTTGAGATGCTTTCTTTTTACTTAAATGATGTCCCTTAGACCCTACCTCATTTTATTTTTGCAATATGTAAGAGTTTATACCTACGAATGCTTAGAATGCTAAGATGGCTTGGATGAGGTGCCTATGGGTATCTCATTTGTTGTGTTATGACTAGACCCTAGGCTTGGATCGTGAAAAGGGTTGTGTGGATGAAATTGAGTTGCTAGTGATTAGGTGGTGGTGTTTCTGTTTTGGCTACACCAGCGGTAAGATTTGCCGGAGAAGACGAAGTAATTGGAGAACAAAGGAGCGAGGGAGACGTTGGTTTCTTTTGCGTGGTGGTGGGTGGTTTGGGTGTGGTTTTTAGCAGTAGTTTTTTGGTGTTTTGTGGTTGTTTTCTAAGGGGAGTTTGAGTGGAGGTAACTTTTTGTTCTGGTGGTTACTGGCATGAGAAAGAAATGATGTTGGAGTCTTGCGCTGGTTTGGTTTAGACTATGAAGAAGAAGGTTGGATTGAGGTAGTGGTTTATCGGAAAAAGGTGATGGCGAACTTCTGGTACTTTTTGGAACAAAAAACGGAAAGATTTTAGAGTTCTTTCAATTTGGGAATTTTAAACCACTAAGTTTAAAAATATATTCAAACACCTCTTTATTATGAGACCAAATAAACAATTATATAGAAAACCTAAAATTTAATGAGATTAAAATTATGGGCCCAAAATCATGAGTTGATTAAATATCTACACACAATTTTTTTATCTGTGTAAGAAATAAATTATTAGACTGTGTTAAAATTATTAAAATGAATATGAACAAATATAATCAACGAGTATACAAAAAATACAAGTTAATACAAAATGATGATTTAATAAAAATAAAATAATATTTTATATTGAAACAAACTATGATAAAAACATTATTAATAATTAAAATAAAATAAAATTCAAAATAAACTAATAAAAATTCTAATATTTTGAAAATAAGAATAATTATCGATAAATTATTCTAATATTACATAAAAAAGTATTTTAAACTATTCAAAAATAAAAAAACTTAAAAGTATGAATTTTTAAAAATATTAAGTTAAAATTGGGTGTCAACAGATAATTGGTTATATTATAGGCGGTTGAGTGTATGTAACGACCCAGACCTCGGGAGGCCTTAACGATGCTTAAAATTGAGTTTTCGGAAGTTTTAGACCAACGTGACACTCTATGGTCACCTCTACGAGCCGTGAAGGGGTCCACGAGTGGTGGAGGCAGCCTAGGGGTGGTCCTTGGACTTGGGTGTGGCATGACTTAGCTTATGGTGGAGTTCAAGACCAAGTAGCCCTCCATTGAGCCCTTCATGGCTTGTGGTACTCACCACTGGCCGTGAAAGTGGCTCATGGTAGCTTAGGGACTTGAAAGCCACTGTGTGACTAAGACACTTACCATGGACCCTTGTACAGGTCGTATGACCTACCACGGCTCGTTGTGGGGGCGCGTGAAGGCGTTAGTCCTGAAAAATTCAAGGTATCAAATCATCGTCTCGAAACTTGTTCTTTGTACAGACGTTTTTCATGGACTGTGTACCTTTGTACGGACCGTATGGCTTCCGTGGGAGTCACCTTGGTGAATTTTCTATGTATATAAGTATCGTATCGATGATGAGGATCTCCACGAACACTTGTACAGGCCGTGGTGCCCTTTCACAAGAAACTTGGACATTTTTTTAATCCACTTCATTAATGGTCTTTTAGTAAATTTTGTTTATTCTAAGGTCTTTTAGGACCTTGGTACCTATCCTAAGCCCTTAAATCAGATTATACTCACTCTTTAGACTTACTCACTGTTATTATTCTCTCAAGTTATAAATTCAATTCCTAAACTCTCTCTTCAACTCTTGTGTTGGGGATTCAAGTTAGGATTTCAAGAGGGCTTTGAATTCAGATCTAATTCTTCTAGTTCTTCAAGGTATGTGGGATTGATTCATGATTCCCTTCCAATCATGAAGACCCAAAACTCCTATTTTCTTAATTTCATGAATTCTAAGTCTATTTTGCAAATGGGTCTTTTAAATTAGTTTTAATTTGTTAAAATTGAGCTATGGGCTAAACTTATTTATTGATTTTATGATGATTTGAATGTTATTATTATGATTTACATGGGTTTAATGAAGGATCAACTATGCATGTCCCTTTAATCTTTGAATCTATGCATGGGTAATATCAAGTAAGCTTTAATTATTGATTTATCTATGGATTTATTATGATTTCTTCCTATTATGTTGTTTTAATCATGAATTCTAATTTTCCATGTTATTCCTTCATCATTCATGGCATATGCATGCATGAAAAAGTATTTTTCATGAGATATTGATGTGGCTTAAGACCCAATTATGATTATGACTATTTTTCAAGAGAAGTATGGGTATGACATGAATGTGATCACATAATGTCTATGATTTGGCTCAAGATCCCCATGGGTGTTTACACCACTATGTACAAGCATGAATGAGTTATTCCTAAGTATGAATGAGTTATTCCTATGCATGAAAGTACGACATGAAGTATGACTTGATTTCTTTAGCCAAAGTATGCATAATTATGAAGTATGTTTTGACATTTAAGCCTAAGTATGCATTGTTATGATTTGAAATACTTGTGTTCCCTTTTCAAGCACGTATACACGTATATGTATTCTCATAGGTAGTTGACTTAGCACTGAATGAGATTGGGGGTGGATACTAGACCCAAGGGGTCCTTATATAAAGTCTTCTTTCTCATAACTATGTCTCAAACATAGGTTCATGTTTATGCCCCTTTTTAAGGATGATTATGCCATGGATTTACCTTTGGCAAGTAGATCACCCCTTTATCCGGTGTGGGGCAGACAATGGAGTTTCAAGTAATAGCTCACTTGGTCTTATGTCGATTGAGGTCACATCCCCTATGTCGAAGCATTATGGTACTCATGCATCATGGATTACATAGCATATTGATATTATGTTCTTTCCTATATACTTCTTTCAATATATATGTGCCCTTGTCATCTAACAATGAAATGCAGTTTTACTACATTCATATGTGTTGCATGCCCGCATACTTAGTACATTCAAACGTACTATCGCATACTATTTAGCTATATGATTTAACCATGTAGGGACCGGATACTATCCTCATCCACCTCTTGGTGGCTAAGTCGTTTGAGAAAGAGTTGCTTGGGTGGGTCCTTTCTTCCAAGGACAAGACCCACCTTCTATTTACCGATTATGCTATGACTTTCTTATGTTTTTACTTTGAGGATGAGCTCGGGACTTGTCTTGGCCCCCCATCCTATTCTATGTATTAGAGACATTGTTGTACATCATGTAAACTCTATGTAGTCCATGTGTTATGCTTATTGTTTATGGAGACTATATTTATGTCTACCTCATGATGTTGGTACTGTGATGATATGATTATGATGAGATGTGGAAAGTCCTAAGACTTTTTTATCCCCATAGCGTGAGTCATACTTACCCGCCCCTTGGTTCTTATGTGTTATATGTTATGTGGTATGTGAATTCATGCAACTCCCTTTCCTG
This sequence comes from Solanum aculeatissimum, assembly GCA_038996855.1. Classification (NCBI taxonomy): domain Eukaryota; kingdom Viridiplantae; phylum Streptophyta; class Magnoliopsida; order Solanales; family Solanaceae; genus Solanum; species Solanum aculeatissimum. The sequence goes on from JBCEWC010003646.1 coordinate 18,507, forward strand.
ATGGCATCCTAATAGCTTGAGCCCAAAGCCTTGTCTTCCTTAGAACTATGTGCTTGTTGTTTAATTATGTGTTTCTGAACCGATGATGTGTATATGGATGCTATGAGGCTTGTTTGGGGACTCTTAGGTTCTCATTTGTCATGTCACTCCTAGGCTCTAGGCTCGGAACGTGATAGTGTAAATATAGATTTGCTATAAAAATCAAAATATAGTGGTAAATTATAATTTTTTAATATGTAGTTGTGTCCCATAAATACATAGTAAATATTTGCCTAGTTTTTTTAGTTTTCCTTTAATAATATACGCAGAAAATATCAAACAAATACGATTGTGTTTGGTATGGAGGAAAATATTTTCTTGAAAATATTTCTCCTAGAAAATAAGTTGATTTCTAACTCATTTTCTAATGTTTGGTTGGTGAGCAGAAATATTTTGAAAAATATTTTCTATTATTTGGTTAGAGAATGAAAATATTTTTTAGAATAAAAACTTTTATTTTTAGCTAGATAGTAGAAAATATTTCTTAGGAAAATAGTTTCTAACATAAAAATATTTCATAATTTGAAATATTTTTAAAAAATAAATATTTAAATTCTTTTTTTTTTTGGATGGGGGTGAGGGGCTAGGGTATGGGGGTGCATGATGGAGTAAAAAATCAATATTTTTAAAATAAATTTTTAATTTTTTTTGTATGGGTGTTGGGAGTGCAGGAGGGATATGGATGGGGTACTAGTTGAAGTAAAAAATTAAACTTTTTAAAATTTGAAATTTTTATTAAAATAAATTTTAAATTTGGCATGCAAAGTGGAGTAAAAAATTAAAATTTTCAATATGGATTGATGTAGAATGGGAAAAATATAAAATTTTTAAAATGTGAAATTTTTTTCAAAAATAAATTTTTAATCTTATTTATTTTTTTAAATAATAATAATGTTTTGGGAGGGGGGGGGGGGGAGGGGGGAAGGCGTCATGGTAGGGATTGTATAGAAAACTCAATTTGAAATTGGACGGGTTTTGGAAAATATTTTTCATAATTTTTAAGGAAGTCATTTTTCTTAAATTTGAAGAAAATGAATTGATCTGAAAAATATTTTTCAAAATATTTAAATCAATTAAACATGAGAAAATTGAAAACCATACCAAAACACACCATACCTGTTTTAGCAAGAGGTGACTGATCAACTCATTAAACTTGGGGTCGTTTTTGGACAAAGGAGGAGATGAGTGACATTTTGTGAAGGGAACTACACTTCGAGACAAGATAATTGTTGAGTGACATTTTGTAAAGGGAACTACACTTCAAGACAAGATAATTGTGCACCAAAATTTGAGAAATCTACACATCCAAAATCACCAAGTTCTCCGAAGGGATCAAACAAAGTGACACAGAACCCCGATATACATCACATCTCTCCTTTTCTAGAACCAAATTAACTAATAATTTAGCAAAGAATACTTCAATCTTAAAACAATTTTCCCTTTCTCAACACCAAGCTTTCCACCTGTGACAACCCAATGACCTGGAGGATCTTGAGGTCCCTTGCTCATCTCTGTCATGTCAACAAACTTTGCCAACTTATTCCCTACAAAATTCTGTCCTGGAATTGTGCTTTCATCACCATTGCTATCAACCTGTTTCCTTAACTTGTCGTTCGGGGTGTGGTCCCACAATGATCTTCTAATAGTGCAGCCTGGTAACCTTGAATACAAGAGCCGCATATACAAAACATTTCTCGACCCAAAATCCCAGACCCCAAGCTGGGCTCCTGTAACTATGTATACACCTGAAAGATCTCCTATGAAAATTTCAGGGCTCTCTATTGGTGCACTACTCACATGTGAGTAGTTCTTCCATTTCACTGCTTCAAACCATCTACTATCTTGTTCTTCCGGACCCTGCCACTTTGGAGCCCCAATTGCTATATGACTTTCCCAGTATGGTTGGAGGATCCTAGGAAGAGAAACCAGATGCTGAAGATGTATGCATAGACGATTCCCCCTAGACCCTTCAAGATATAGACGCATACCTGTCACGGGCTTACGTCCCACTGACACCTTAATTAAAACCAAGATCAGAGGTCAGACCTTTGATGATTCACTATTACCTAAATTAAAAAGATGGCTGGGACATATGAAAATGAGACCACCAGCCACACAAAGATAAACTTTATCATCTAAAAGTTTTATTTCATCTACACGTACGTTAGCATCAATCAGTAAAATTAAATTAGAAACAAAGACATTTAACATACTTGTTCATGGCTAACATAAAGCTTTTGCCCCATCATGCTAAACTGAAGAGATGGGCAAACAGGTTCCTTTCTATGGTGATTAGGAAGTCTGTCATGTACAGGGGCCCATACACTTGGGACCTGAAACTCCAGGAAATATCTAAGCTCCTCGATTTGAGGTTTGTCTGCAAGAATTCATGAAACTTAGATTACTTATCACCACCAAAAAAAGGAAGCTCACTGCTTTTATATGCATATCTTTGAAGGATAAAGTGTCTCACATTCAAGATAAAAACTTATAGCCCGTGCCAAATGATCCCTCCCTTTAACCCCTTCAAGGAGAAGAATGATAGGAATGAACGACATCTCAATAACATCTGGAGAAGATCTAACAGTCTTCGCCCATTGAGTATGGCTTAGTTCCAGATCATCCCCTCCCCTTCTTCTGAAAATGACTGTAACATCCTGCATGAGATACAATCAAAAGAAAGTTAAACCTCAAATTCCAATCGATATTCAGAAACATCAGTGTTGTGCAACAATGTTTAATGAAACCAATGCTAACAAAAAGAAAGAATACATAATTTATTGTGGGGAAAGGAAGAAAATCCACAGCCAGTCATCAACTCTTAATTCTTATTATTTCTCAATGAAAGATCATAGAAATACACCAAGTCATGTTTATATAGGCTGCGAAAAAACCTAATCCTAGTCTGTTAAGCATGTGCTCCAAGCACTTTTCCAAATATTTTGGAAAGCTTTTAGAAAATTTCATGCAAGACTCATGTGCAGCGGTAGTCAGGCCCACAAACATAACAGTTAGAAAGTTAACACGGCAGATGATTCATAACACTGTCAGAGCAAACTCTTTCTCAGTAATCATTCAATAAAACCATCAATAAAAATAACAAAAAATGTGCCAGTACTAGCTAAGCTCTACAAAAAATTGATACTAAGACATAATCCTCCAATGTTTTATGTTGGACTGTCTCTCTCGCTCACTCTTAGCGCACACACACATAACTCCCCTATATCCCCTTCTTCCTCTGTTGCTTCAATCATCTAGCTGGGGCAGAGTATGAGGTTATGTGAGGCTATTACCTAGTTTGAAGGACAATCTTGTCATTTCAACAGATATACATTGTATACATAGGATACAGATGCGTATAGGCTAGAGGAAATGCAATAGCTTTAACTCCGAATCTGGAGGAAAAAGTATTTCATTACCACATAGAGCTACAACAATATATCATGTTTTTGACATGTCTAGGAAGCATACAATTTTTTTTACTATAGTATTCCATGCTTCATGATAAAAAAACAATGACAAAATTCATAACATAGTTTCCACCATACTACCTCTATCCCATTTAACATGAATTTGTAGATTAAAAGTAGGTCAACTCGTCAAAAGGTTTCAACGTTTTAAAACTCGTGAAGATTGAATAAATATTATTATTTGCTGAACTATGTCAAAAAAGATTAAGAGGCCTTAAACTTTGAATTGTACAACACAATGGGTTTGGTGAGAGTATCATATAGTGTTTGCAGCACAGTAAAAAATTAAAAGAACCATTAGAAGGCAATCAAATTATTAAGAGGGTAAAGGTTATTTTAGACCTTAACATTTGACTTAGGTATTAATCCTCCGATATAAATAGAATAGCATATTTCACCCTACCACATATTTGACACACTGAATTTTTTCCTCTTTTCGTCATCCTAAAGTAATCCCCGCTAAGCTTATGGGATTTCAAAAGTTACAGAAGAAACCAACAAAGAAAAATGGAAAAGGGGGAAGGTGACAAACCTCTTTTCCATTTCCGGGAATATATGGCGCACTAGCGGGTTGGGGATATATCCCCTGATTACTGAAAAGTGATGGATCACTAGCCTGCTAAATTAAATGAAAGCAAGAATCAGAACACAAACATTAGAGTATGTTTCAAAGGAAACAGCCTAACAAAACAGTAATAAATAAAGGTTCTCATAGATTGAAAACAAAGAAATTATTTGGAACTGACCTTATCCTTGAATTTCAATAGACCTGAACTTGTAAGGCTTCCTGTTGTGGAGAACCTCTGATTTCCAATGTCTTGAATGTAATTTTTTATTTCCACTGTGGACAGAGGTGATGATATGTGTTGTTTAACGTAAATTACATCTTTTCCACCGATAGTTACAGATGTAATTACATGCGTTCCAAAATTCTCAATGAAGCTGTAAGACAGGAATAAACCTTGCTTTAGTATTTAGATGATAATAGAAGTTTTTCTAAAGGTATCTTACACCTTAACTACAGACACTTATAACAAAAAATAATGAAGGTAAATTCCAACCTTGCCAGTGCTGGTGGATCCCATGATGTTGGGACAGCTCTTTTAACACTTTCCCGTAAAACAAGAGGGGAAGTCATGAGTTTAAGATTTGAAAGCGGTATGAAAAATCCATCCATACAGAGCGTCTTTGTCATGGCGGTATCTATATGCTTTAAACCAGTATAACAGAATGAAACATTGAAGCTACCAAGAGGAGCATGGCCTGGTAGATTAGCCTTTTTATTAAAATATTCCACCATCTGCAATCAACAAAAATTAAACACATTAGGCGGGAAAATTCAGAGAAACTGGATCAACAGATACAATATATAAACATAAAGTGACTATCACCAAGTAAGTTCCCATTATTTGAAGGTACAAGTAAAGGCAAAAGGAATACAGAAATGAGGCTGTGAAAGTTATAATTCACGAATTATTTGCAAGAAATATGACTGATACAGAGAAGGATAGCCATTTCTTGATATAGAATTCACATGATATTGATGAAAAAGACGAGCAAAATATGAATGTGTATGTGTTCTGTTTCCGGAAGTCAACGATTTGTTTGTGCATATATTTCTTCCTAAATATCACATTTCGTTCCATCATCTCGAGAATACAACATACAAGTATACCATACTGGCATGTTCTCCTTCACCAAAAAATGAGCAAATTAAGGTAATGTTGATATATTTCAGCCATAGTAACCTTTATATCCATAATGATCATGTGGTAGAAAGATGAGGTGTAACCATCTATTCCCTTACAAACTGTTTTTTTGTAACTCGACCACTATCTTAGCCTTTCCAGTATCCCATCTAACTGAACAATTAGTCTGATACAGAAATCTCTGAAGATAACTTCATGGAAAGCTTTAAATATCGCAATTGTATATCCACCCTTCCTCCTCCTGTTTGTTATGTGATTATGTACATTGGTGATTATATTGATTTCTTTAAAGACTTATGCTAATTTTATCTTTCTACTTTTGATGTTAGTCTGAGGTTAGCTTCACGGGATTCACTTAGGTCACCTTATATCATCAACTGATAACCGCCTAGTTTGAGTTTATATATATACAAAACAGCAATCTGCAGGTTATGTGAATGTTTGACCTCTATGAGGTAACAATGCAGACCCTTCCTCAACGAGAAAAAAGTATAAAACTACAATCTTCATGCCACTTCTTCAAACTGCAAGATGACCTTACTTTCGGTATTTTATAACTAAAATGTGTCACATTATTGTGCTGACATTATATCAGTGAATTGCTGGTTTAACTACATGTGAGGATAAGAAACTTACACATCCTTATCAATCAATTCACCACAATTACAGATGCTTATGAAACACAAATTTTGACCTCTAATCTTATGGCACCACACGAACAAAACTGATTAAGCATATCTTTCTTCAGTTCATCTCTATCACAGGCCTAAACAAGTGGCTACTTTCACTTCAAATGTTTATTATATACAGCAAAGACAGCCACATGCAGAACATGAATACCGAAAGTGCTCATAAATATAGTTAACTGGCAATTGGCTTAAACAAACAGCTTTTTGGGCCCGAAATTACATACAATAAAGATAGTAGCACATGCAAAACATCCATACAAAAAATACACACAAATAACATTAACTGAAAACAGGGTTGCAAGATGAGATTAACTTTTCTTCCACTGTAATGCTAAAAAGGATAGAAGTTATATCCTGGAGAAAACAGAAATCAACTTCAACCAAAGAACCATTCAATGTTGCAACTTGAGCATAGCATTAAGTATCGAGACTACTGTTCAAAACAAGTAAAACAGACGCACCCCATCATACTGTTCAATGTTTCCTATTTCAAACATGAGATTGCAATCATGGAGCACTTATTATACCGAGTTAATTTCTTACAGATACAGACGATAACTCAATTAACGGTTTTTATCTCAGAAAAATCATTCAACTAATTGTAATCATCTCACTAAGTCACTCAAGTTTGTTTTGTAATAGAAAAGCTAATCAACTTTTTCATTTCTGATTTCTCAATAATTTCGGTAGATATTGCTGATGTAGAATTTTTTTAACACAATCTTTTCAAAAAAATAAAAAGCTAACTATTAAATTGACCCACTTTTTATTTAAAATATTTTTCTTAAGAATATTTCCCAAGTCAGCAATATGTACAGCAAATATCCTTGAATTGGTTGAGTAACTTTGTATGTGAAATGACAATAGTTTAGTAACTTTATGGGTGAAATGACAATAGTTAAGTGATATTTTTTGTTACAAAACAAAGTTGAGTAACTTTTGAAGTGATTTTTTTGTTACAAAACAAAGTTAAGTAACTTTCCGAGATAATTTCTACTAGTTGAGTGACTCTTTGTATTACAAAACAAAGTTGAGTGAATAAAAGCAGGCAAGAAAAATACTTTATTCATAACTAATAATCCTTGAATGCTCTCGACAATTTTCCATAATGAAAATAGCTAACATCACTTTGACTCAAAACAGAAAACCTATATTTGCCAGAGGATTGACAAACAAATTAAGCGATTTGTGTTAATGAAAACTGAAAATAGAGCAGTTAAACTTGAGAAACATGGTACATACCTCGTTATAAGAGCAAACACTAGTGCCATCCCGACCACCAGGTTCTTGAAAGTTGTTAATTTCTTTTGAGACATTTGGCAAAAGAAGATCATCATATAACCAAAGATCCCTTGTATGTTCTTCATTAATCTCTACAACCCTAGACCCACCCACTCCCTTACAATACAGTAACCTCGTATCATAATTTACATCAAACCCCCTACCAAGTGATTGCACTGCATTTATTACTGTATGAAAAGCTGCTGCTTTTTCCTCCATCACATCCCCCTCTTAACAAACAATTTATTTAACCCCAAAAGCAAAGTTATGACAACTCCAAAAACCCAATTCTTCAAACAAGGCAAAAAAGGATTATCACTTCCAATCTTTTCAATATAAAACAACTACCCACAAAACTGTAATCTCAAAGAACTCTCAGGATGATGTATATTCTGAGGTTGACTAAAGAAATTACCAAAGAAAAGATTTACCCAAAAAATAGTGAAGAAGTCCAGCTTTACTGCATACCCCCTCCCCTATCTTGATCTGGAATCTTCCATGGTGATTTTCTTATATACAAACATAAATGTTTGTTTGTGTATACATATATATATATATATATATATATATATAACAACTCCTTGTGTTTCTTTACTGTACTTTGTTGTCTGTCTCTCAGTATCTAATTCTAACATTTATGTCCAAAATAAGGCATTCACTGTTCAGACTTCTTGTTACTCGGGGAAAATGGTTTACCTTACTTTACATCTGAATCGTTGATTAGTATCTTTGTATAAATGTTGATGTGATCGAATGGCTAAGAAATAGAAAGAGGGAGGGAGTACACGTGAGTGGGACTTTGACTTATGACGTCCAGAAGTCTTTTCGTTTGTCTTTACTTATCAAGGGAGATTTACCCATCTTTAATTCTCTTTTTATCCCTACGATCAATTTTCACCTGTCTTCTTCAAAATTCAAACTTAGATGGACAAAAAAAGGAAAATTACAATCAGTTGACCATCAGCATAAAACAAATTTTACATATCTACAGATTTTATTTCAAAAAGTAGAAAAGCACTTGTTATAGTTGACCAAAATGAATCAAATCAGATTTCCTGTTTTAAAAAGTGAACATTTGCATTTAATTTTGTTTTATGGACACTAACTAGAGTTGACCAAACAATGTCAAAAGTAATACTACTAAGTTGGAGATGGAGTTATAGGATTTTTTGTAAACATTTACTTAAGAATTGATCCTTGGACTTTTGTTCTCACTTGACATTCATTGGAAGTACCACATCGAAGGATGATTCCACGTCAATATGGGCTAATATAAGTTATTTTTAAAATTTTAATTTATATGCTACACATAGAATTTAAGAGTTAATTAAATTTTTCCTTAATCATAATTTTTAAAATTATTTTAAAATTTTAATTATTATAAATTATAACACTTTTAATGTAATTTGCAAATATATAAATTAGTGAAAAATGTTTTTAAATTTTTTGAAATGTCTTTACTCTATTTATTCTAATTTATGCAGCACATATAAAATTTAGAGAGTCAACCAATTTTTCTTTGATCGTATTTTTAGAGTGATGTTCACAAATATCCCTAAATGGGGATGATTTTGATAAAATCCCACCAATAAGGGTGGTTTTGCAAAAATACCCTCTATTTCCTTAAGAATATTTTTTTGGACAAAATTATCCTTCAGCTATAAGGACTCATTATTTTACTTTCACAGACCTGCCTTATGGACAAGAATTTCGTTATTTTACCTTCGCACACCTGTCCTATAGGCAAGGATTTATACTACTTTTTTTCTATTTTTTCCTTTCTTTTTTTTGTTAGTATTTTGTTTCTTTTCTTTATTTCTTTTTTACTCTTTTGTTTTTTTCTTCTATTTTTTTTCTTATGTTTATTTTTTATTCTTTTAAATATGGAATTATAAATAATATTTATTTTATATATGCTATATTTATTTTAAATGAAATAATTTCTAAATTCAAGCCAAGATTCAAGATAATTTTTTTTTCATATTTATTATTTCAAAATATATGAGGTTTGAAATTTCACGTAATACTTTATAACTCTTATTTTAGAGGCAATATTTGGCATAAAAACTTTTAAAGAATAAGTTACGTTTCATGGGCAAGAGTTGATACAGTTTTTTGTATTTTAATTTTTGAGATGCTTTATAACTCTTGTCTTAGAGGTAAAACTCAGATCAAGAACTTTACAAATTTTGTCTTATGGGCAAGACTTGACACTATTAGATGATCTATAACTCTTACCTCTTGGCCCAAGAACTTTCAAACAACAAGTTAAGACCCAAGGGCAAGGTTTGACACTATCGTATTATGTATTGATTTATTAGATGCTCTATAACTTTTGTCTTAGAGGCAAAACTTAGACCAAGAACTTAACAACTTAAGCTCATGGTAAAACTTGACAACTGCATTGTGTTTTGATTTATCATATATATAACTTTTACATTATGTTTTGATTCATCATATATATAACTTTTGTCTCTTAGTCCATGAGCTTCAAAACAACAAGTTAAGCCCCATGGGCAAAACTTGACATGTCACATTCTATTTTGATTTATAGGGTACTCCATAACTATTGCCCTAAAGATTAGACTTGTTAGTCCAAGGACTTCAAAACAAGTCAAGTTCATGAACAAGATTTGACATTACCACATTTCGTATTGATTTATGAGATGTTTTATAATTTTTGCCTTAAAGGCAAGACATAAATAAAAAATTTCACAAGTTACACCACATGGACAAGATTTAAAAAAATAGAAATAGACAAAAAGAAAAAAAAGAGAAAAAATAATTTTAAAAAAAGAAAGAGAAAAAACTACATGTTAAGAAAAAAGAAAAAGAAAAAAATAAAAATAAAAAATAATTAAAAAACAAAGAAAGAGAAAAAAAATAGAAGTTCAAAAAAAAGAAAAGACAAAAATAAAAAGAAAAAAAGACAAAGAAATAAAGGAGAAAAAATAATAAATAAAAGAAAAATAAAGAAAAAGAAAAATTGAGAAACAATTGAGCATAAAGAGTTTTCTAAAAGACATTTAAGGTGTAGAGGAGTAAAAATGTCTTTGATTCAACTTAAAGTGAAAAAGGGGACATTTTTGTAAGACCTCTCTTATGGAGGACAAAAAATCAATATCACAACATTTGATGAGCATTCTATGTAACTTTCTCCTATTTTTATGTCATGGGGTCAATACCCTCTATTCCAATTTCAGAAAATTATGTAGAATGTCCACCAAATATAATGGTCTTGATATTTTATCCTCCATAAGAGAAGTCTTACAAAAATGCCTTCTTTTTCACTTTAAGTTGAATTAAAGACATATTTACCCCTCTACACCTTAAATATCTTTTAAAAAACTATTTATGCTCAATTACCTCTTAATTTTTCTATTTTTCTCTTTCTTTATTTTTCTTTTATTTATTATTTTTCTCCTTTATTTCTTTGTCTTTTTTTTTCTTTTTTTTTGAATTTTTATTTTTTTCTCTTTCTTTCTTTTTTAATTGTTTTTTTTTCTTAACTTGTAGTTTTTTCTCTTTCTTTTTTTTACAATTTTTTTTTTCTCTTTTTTTCTTTATTTTTTATTTTTTCTCTATTTCTATTTTTTAAAATCTTGTCCATGGGACGTAACTTGTGAATTTTTCGTTTATGTCTTGCCTTTAAAGCAAAAATTATAGAACATCTCATAAATCAATACATAATGTGGTAATGTTAAATCTTGTCCATGAGACTTGACTTGTTGTTTTGAAGTCATTGGACTAACATGTCTAATCTCTAAGGCAATAGTTATGGAGTACCCCATAAATCAAAACAAAATGTGACATGTCAAGTCTTGCCATGGAGCTTAACTTGTTGTTTTGAAATCTATGGACTAAGAGACAAAAGTTATATATATGATAAATCAAAACATAATGTAAAAGTTATATGTATGATAAATCAA
>JBCEWC010003647.1:0-29620 GCA_038996855.1 Solanum aculeatissimum
ACCCATGGCTACCAAATTTCAACCATGACTAGTATAATATCATACAATATCAACCGTAAGGAGTTTTCAAAAAAATTTCGGGTTGTTACAACTCCACCACGATCTAAAATCTGCAACCTCACCAACCCATTACCCAATCTTGAACATCTCTAGCCAAAAGTCTATCCTCAACCCAGACGATTGCTAAACTCCCCATACTAGAAGCTTTCCATCGGCCACCATATTAGCCTTCCTAGGGTGATAGAGAATAGTCAAGTCATAATCTTTTATAAGCTCAATCCATATTATTTGTCTTAAATTTAGATCCCGCTAGTCGAAGATATATTGAAGGTTGTGAGGGTCAGTAAAGATCTCACAATGAACTCTATAAAGGTAATGACGTTATAACTTCAACACAAACACAACTACTGCTAGCTCCAAATTATGGGTCAGGTAGTTCTTCTCATGGGCCTTAAACTGTCTAGAAGCATAAGCAATAACCTTCTCTTTTTGCATCAACACACCACCTAGACCCACTCCTGAAGCATTACAATATACTATGAAATCAACACCCTCATCTGGCAATGTCAGAATAGGAACTGTACTCAATAAATGCTTGAGCTTTTGGCAGCACTCCTCACACTCATCAGACCAATGAAACACCACATTCTTCTGAGTAAGTCTAGTCAGTGGAGCTGCAATAGTAGAGAAACCCTGAACAAAATAGTGATAGTAACCAGCTAAGCCTAGAAAATTGTGAATCTCTTAAGCTGAAGTAGGACTAGTCCAACCTTGAACGACCTCAATCTCCATCAAATCAACTTGAATACCCTCATTGGCTACCACGTGTCCCAATAATGCTACTGAACTCAACCAAAACTCATACTTGTAGAATTGTGCATACAGTTTCTCCTCTCCAAGCCTCTGGAGCAAAATCCTCAAATACCACACATGGTTCTCCTCGGTCTTGGAACAGACCAAAATATCATCAATGAACACAGTAACAAACAAATCCAGATATAGCTGGAACACCCCATTCATCAACTCCATAAATGCAGCAGGGGCGTTAGTCAAACCAAATAATATAACAAAAAACTCACAATGGCCATACCTGGTTTGAATAGTTGTCTTGGGAATATCTGATGGCCGAATATGGAGCTGATGATACCCAGACCTCAAGTCAATCTTAGAAAACAATACAGCTCCCTAAAGCTGGTCAAACAGATCATCAATACGAGGAAGAGGATAATTATCTAGACAGTCACTTTGTTCAACTGTCTATAATCAATACATATTCTCATAGACCCATCCTTCTTCTTAACAAACAGAACTAGGGCACCCTAAGGTGAAACACTAGGGCGAATAAAGCCCTTACTCAATAGATCTTGAAGCTGCTCCTTAAGCTTCTTCAACTCACCTGGAACCATACAGTAGGAAGTGATAGAAATGGGTTTGGTGCCTAGCTTAAGGTCAATAGTAAAATCAATGTCCCCATTAGGAGGAACTCCCAATAAATCCGTAGGAAACACATTTGGAAACTCACTAACCACTGAAATAGACTCCATAGAAGGGGACTCAACAATGGTGTCATGAATAAAAGCCAAATAATTCAAACAACCTCGATCAATAAACTTTTGAGCCCGAATATAAGATATAACTTTACTAGGAAATGAACCCTTCGAACCAGTCCACTCAATCCTCGGTCTACCTGGCATGACTAAGGTAATGTTCTTGGCATAACAATCAAGAACAACATGATAAGGAGATAGCCAATCCATACCCAGAATAACATCAAAATCTACCATATTCAGTATAATCATATCCACCCAAGTCTCATAACCCGTCAAAGTAATAAGACAGGATCAGTACACCTGATCCACTAATGTCTCTCCTATTGGGGTCAAAATATGAACAGACACAGATATGGGCAATGACAAACCAAAACAATACTTGTAATTACAGCATCAGAGACCTCAGCCTTAGGTCTACTTGAAAAAGTATAACAATGAGCACCTTGACTTCTACTCAAAGAAACTAACCCCCTACTACCTGGCTGAGTGGAAATATCACCTTCTCCCCTACCACCAATACGTGCACCTCTATCTGTCTAACCTCTACCATGACCTCTAGTATGTGGGGTTGAACCTCTAGCCGGTGGTGTCGAATATCTAACTGGTGCTGCAGAATATGAATGGTGAGGCCCAAAATGAGCCTATCTAGGGGACTGGTAAATCATATAATTAGGAGATCCACACCCATAGCAGGATCTAGGGGTGAACCACTATTAGGAAGAAGTAGGAGGGATGTGGTAGCTTCCTCAGCTTGTAGACCTCTTTTGGGAACCAAATGAACTTTGTCCCAAACTATAGGAATCATGGGGGCCTTATCCTTCCTCTAAAGTTGGCAAGGCCGCATGAACCTCACGATTCTAAAATAAACTACCTCTTTTATCCATACTTTTATTCCCAGATGAGGCACCTGAGTACTGTCCCAAGGTACGAACCCTTTTAGGGTCCCCAAACTTCTCTCATTGCATCAACTCTACCTCCTTGGCAGCATTGACCACTTACTGAAAAAAAGCTCCATCTCTAGCTACCCAGAATATAGACTGCCAGATCAAATAAACCAACCCTCTCACAAATCGACAAACCTTCTCTCCCTCGGTCGGAAGTATAATTGTAGCATGATGGGCCAACTAGTAGAAGTGAACCTCATACTTTGAAACTGTCATGGTTCCCTGCCATAAACTCTCAAATCTCAACCAGCTTTTCTCTCAAACACTCTTAAGGAATAAACTGATTATAAAAAATATTAGAAAACTTCTCCCAAGTTATCTGAGGAGACCCAACTAAAAGGGGATCCTGAGTAAGTCCTCCACAATTCCTTGGTTGTCCCACGGAGCTAGAGGGTAACATATCTCACACCATATGTGTCCTCTAAACCCAAAATATTAAGCAACTCTCTACAAGTAATCAAGAACTCATGTGCGTCCTCAGTCGTGCCACCCTGAAACTGAGGTGGCTCCATCTTTCTAAACTTCTTGTATTTACACTTCTCATCACTAGTAAAGGTAGAAACTAGTGGAATCTCAATAACCTGAGTTGTTAGTGGCGGCTCTACCTGAACCTGGGCCTTGGGGGCATGCTGCTGATCCTGAGGCTGAACCCCAAACCAGGTTTGTGAAGTACCAGGAGTGTCAATTGGGCTACCTGCCTACCCCAAAGTCTCAAACACAACCAAGACCCTCAAAAGCATATCATGAAGTAGTGGTGTTGCAGCAAACTCATGTGGAACCTGCTCCTGTCTAGGCTCTAAAGTTGGTTTGGGAGAGATACCCCGATCATAATCCCTCGCCGATGCGGCTCCTCTGCCTCGATCTCTGGCTCATCCTCTAGCACAGACCCTACCCCTAGCTAGGGTCTCAATAGCAACACTAGGGGCGATCTCTCCTCATCCTAAAGCGGTAGTAGCTCTAGTCCTTGATGTGCTGCCGAAATGTAGCACTTTTGATGCTTAATATTTGGAATTTTGTGTGTTCTCAGAGCGATGTTAGTAGATTTGATGTGTTTGTGTGTTTGTTTTACAAAATTTCAGTGTTGGCATGGTTTTTGGGAAAAGTATGCTAAAGCAACAATTTTTTTTATGATCCACGGAACCCTTTACGAGTCGTAGAATAGTTCACGAGCCGTAGATGGGATCTTATAGTAATTTCTAATGAGGGATGAATTTTTTAGTTAGACTCTAAGAAGAAAGAAGATGAGTCGTAGATCTATCCATGAGTCATAGAGTGTGGTCGTGACCTAAGGATGAGAAAATGGAGAAGTTCTGAAAAGTCATCAGACGAACCCTCCATGGGTCATAGAATCTTACATGGCCTGTGAAAAGGTCTCGTAGAAGTAGTCTCCAGAATCCAGTTGCATTCCATGAAACCCTAACATATGGGTCGTAGATTGATGCACGAGCCTTGAACCTGCCCGTAGAGTGTGTCGACACAGTTTTTCTATTTCATTTTGATTTTGTATTTTACACATTATAAATAGATTTTTAGGTTATTTTTCATGAAGAGAAACAGGAGTCATGAAGTCTGAACAAGGTTTTAGAGAATACACTTAGGATTTATCATATTTTGAATAGAAAAACATTATTGTGTGTTCTTAATTCGACCTTTTGATTCTAATTAAAGAGTTGGATTTCATATTCTTAATTCATCTGTGTAAGTGCTCAATTATGTTACTCTACTTCATAATTCTTGCATTTATACTAATCATACATAGTTAAATCCATAACTAGGGTTGTGGGAACCATGAGGAACTAACAAGGTAAAATTGAATATTGTGTAATTCTTGGAAGGTATGTTAGGTTATATTAATTAATCTTCTTCACTTTAACTACTTTTTAACTGAGGCCTATGTTAGAACTCGTCTAGTGTTACTTGTCAGATCAAGGAAGTAATGAATAGGAAAAGAGGTAATTAACAGGATTCGATTGTGATGTTCTCATCTAATCAACTAAACTGAATTAAGGGGAGGTTCTACTGAGATAAAAAGTAAGGGTTAGTAATATTACATTACGGAGACGGATCAAGTTTCATGATGAAATTTACCTATTCGCTAGATCAAAGGTTTAGGTGAACCTACCTTACTGTCCTACACCTACACACTGGAAAAGATTGCATTTATCAGATAATACCAAGTTAGGGATTCATGGGGAACACATTACCCTAGTTAGCTCTTCTACTAATTTTTCAACACCTGCATTAGTTTAGTTTAGTTAATTTCACTTTACAAAACCCCACTTCTTTTCTTGGGAGATAAGTAGGTTAGTCATCCCAACTTACATTGAATTAATTCTTGAGTCAACCATATTACCTGAGGGATCGACCCTAACCTCGATTAGGTTATTTACTTGGCAGCGACCACATTACCTCAAAAAGAAGGTGTGGCTTGAGCGACATCAAGTATTTTGGCGCCGTTGCCAGGGAATATGGTAGACTTGGTTAATTCAAGTAATTTTGGGGGATTAATCCTTATTTCCCTAATTTTACATTATTATTTTTTTGCTTTTGTGTACAGGTGTAGTGTATGCACAACACTCAGAGTTGAGGTAATCCCTTGACTCCATTTGATCAAAAGATCTAAAGAACACTAAGGAGGATAGCCCAGGATAATGCAAACAATGTTGTTGGTGATGCGTAAATGCACCACTTAACCTGAATAGCAAAAACTCACCTCTGCTAAATCCATAACCACAGAATCTGCGAGCCACAACTAATCAATAGAACCAATATCGTCTTGAGCTTATGGAGGTAGATGTTACGGGAGCTATTGTGTTACCCCCACTACCGAATGACACAAAGTTCATCATTTCGAGTGGATTGCTCCAAATGTTGTAGAATTGCGAGTTGTTTGCGGGCCTACCATCAAAGGATCCTTATAACTATCTACACAATGTTGTGTTCGTCTATAAGAGCATGATGGGGAACTAAAATTTATCTATGAATGCCATTGGGCTCTGTGTTTTCCCATTTTCTCTTACAGGTAATGCAACATTATGGTTATCTGAGCTCCCACAGAGTTCGATCACCAGTTGGACAGAACTGTAGAAGGTCTTTTTGGAGAGGTTCTTCCCTATCTCAAAATATTTGAAGCTGAAGTCAGAGATTAACAACTTTGAGCAAAACCTAGTGATTCAATTGGTGCCATGTCGGAGACGTTCACTAAATGTTTGAGACGTGTCCTTGACCACAATATTGTTGATGAAACCCTGGTTGGGATCTTCTATAAAGCCCTTGATGAGAATGGCCAAGAAGTTGAGGATACTATTATGGGGGGCTCATTTATAGATCCTCCATTCCAGGAGGTTGTTGAGAGGCTTGAAAGAGTGGTCAAGACAAACCATGCATAGGGAACGAAGGGTAAATCTACTACAAGGAGTTCATTCTTGGTTAGTACTAGTTCGGCATAAAAAACAAGCAAGTGAAGAAGTAATGCAGGAACTTGCACGGATTAATATTAATGTGGAGTTATTGATGAAGCAGAATTTGGAATGAGTTAATGTTGTAGCTCATCAACCTCCACGTGTACCCATGTATGAAGAGACTTATTATGAGGAGGATAAGTGTTTTATTGTTGATCATATGGCGGGTTTCCAAACCAATGCCCAAGGGTCCAATCAGGACAATTAGTGCCAAGGTTGAAACTTTGAGAGAGATGGTGCCTTTAGAGATAACAATAGAAGAGGCTATTATGATAGAAATAGGGGATCGGACAGAGATGCTGAATAGGGTAGGGGATCGGACAGAGATGTTAAATAGGGTCGCAGAGATGATTTCCCAAACGGTCTGTATATTCCACCATATAATCAAGATTTTGGAGCTGGTTTCACTTACATTGAGGAGATGTTTGATCGTTGTTAAAGAAGGCTAATTCACAAGATGAGACGCTAAAGGGGATAAAGTCTGACATCTCCAGCATCAACCAGAATATTGAGTTTCACTCTATGGTAATTAAGTAGTTGGAACAATAGTTTGGCTAGATATCGACTTAGTTGAACCAACGCCAGAAAGGTATGTTGCCTAGTAACACAGTGCAAAATCCTAAGAACGAGGGGTAGTGTATGGCAATCATAACTCACAGTGGAACGCAGATAATTAATCCTCCAATGTCATTGAATGATAGTGATGTTCATGATGAGAGTGTTGTGATCAGGCAGATTAAGACTGGAGATGATCATGCAGAGAACGAGGAAATCAACGCGCACCGAAACAGTTGAGACCCATTCCTCGACCTCCTTCTAACTTCCCTCAAAGACTAAAGAAAAAAGAGGAGGAAGGTAAGTTCAAACACTTTCTCTCTATATTGAAACAACTCTCTATAAACATCTCGTTGATTGAAGCATTGGAGAAAATATGGGGGTACGTAAAGTTTATGAAGGATTTGGTTACAAAGAAGCATACTGTGAGTCAGGATCTCTTACAAGAGCTCCAACATTACAATGCAATTTCCACTGGGTCCTTGGTGCAAAAATGAGAAGACCCAGGAGCATTCACTATTCCCTGCACCATAGGTGATATGGAGTTCGCAAGGGCATTGTGTGATCTCGGTTCCAGCATAAATTTGATGCCCCTTGTGATCTTCAAAAACTTAGTCTGGCATCCCTAACCCAAATGAGTATGAAATTGTTGATGGTTGACCGCACGATGAAGAAGCCTATGGGGATACTGTATGATGTCCTCATCAAAGTGGGTAAATTTATATTCCCGGTAGACTTTGTGATCCTAGATTGCGAGGTCGACTTTGAACTCCCAATCATCTTGGGAAGGCCTTTCCTAGCCATTGGGTGAGCCTTGGTAGACATGGAATCAGACCAACTCAAGTTTATATTGAATAATAAAGAAGTCATCTTCAATGTCTATCAATCAATAAAGCAGCCAAATGAGCTAAAGATGAAGGTTTGGGCCATTAATGAAGTCTAAGTAATCAGATGGTCTAAGTCATGTCGTGACACTAAATCAGGCGCTACTTGAGAGGCAACCCAAGAGGAGTGAGGAGTGAGGAGCTTAAGGGTCGAGGTATGATATTTTGACCTCGGTTCTTTATTTTTTATAAGTTGTGTGCATTGGAGAAAATGCACAACTTTTTTCGATGAGGTGTGGGTAGTTATAGGCCTCAGTGAAGTCTAAGTAGCCTTGGCCTATAACTATCCCGATTGTTTATCTAAAGAGTTTTCTTTCCTGTGTTCTTTTTCCCTGCAGACATTTATTTTCTGTTGAACCGGCTTATTTAGGATGTTTAGGTAGTATTAGTAGCATAAAGTACCTATATCTATGGTATAATTATGTTTTTTTTAAATGGTACCCACCAGAAAATTTTGATTAGTTAGTCTTGATAGCAACCATGCATGATTAGTTATTTGGCAGTGCTTGTTTTGATAAACTAGGCTAAATTATGATTAAAAAAATAGGATTTGAATAGTCTGTGTTGACATGTATGCAGTGCCATGTGTGAGTGAGCTTAAATTTCATGATTCAGTACTGTGTTTCAATTCAGAACTTGCCTTGTTACTCTGACTTATACTACAGATTAGTTAGTTAGGAAAGGATCTTAGGTCGTTGTTCTTAATAGAACACTTAGCCTAAATAACCGACCAAATGAGTGATATATCCCTTGATCCCTGTGTTTGAGCTTGAAATTGACCTCTTTGTAAATACCTAAGTAACCTTGTCTTGATAAATGATAAGTCCTGAACTTGGCCCTGGTCCTTCCTTGAACATTGTGCACCTCGACTGAAGCAAAAAGCTTAAGTTAAGGGTGGCTACCAAAAGAGTGGCCCTGGTTCTGAGGATAGATATTGCGCACCTCAACTCAAGCCAAAATCTTAAGTTGAGGGTGGCTGGTGATACGAAAGTCCTGAAAAAAGGGGAAAACTAGTGATACAGAAAAAGGATAGGAAAATGTGCTAAAGGGTGCGAGAAAAATAAAAAAATGCCTAATCTGTCTGCTAAAAAAATAATAATAATAAAGACATTGTGCAGAATGAGAACAAAGCACCCTAAAAAGCTTAGAAAAGGGGGAATGAGAAAAACATAGGTTGGTAGGGCAAAAGTGTAGAAAAATATGGTGTCAAGGAGGGAGATTAGTCACTATGTTCCTAAAATATTCCACCAAAGCCCCCTGAGCCTACGTTACAAGCCTAGAAAGTCCTAAAGTGATCCTAGTCCAACTAGTCGAAGGCATTACTCGTGAGTGTAGGGGAAAGCCTATGGTATTAGTCATAGCATTTGAATATCATTTGTGAGAGTAAGTGTTGTAGTATTGTCCCAAGTACTAAATTTGAAAATATTATCTGGAGTGAGGAATGGAACTTCTCTTTGTGAGGGAACTTGCATTGTATTGTTGATATCTGGCTAAGTCAATGATTGTTGCTTATTTACGGTTACATAACTTATCATAGTTGCACTATTGGGTGTATTGATTTGCATTGATTTGTTGGATAGCTATCTTATATGTATCTGAAAAGAGGTGTGGGTATCTGTGTTGGATTGTGATAAAGTCTGTGTCATTCGGTTGAGGTTTGTGTGTCTCTGTTCTGCTTATATAGATTGAGACTGTCACTTGAGGACAAGCAACAATTTTAAGTTGAGGGTGTTGAAGTGCTGCCGAAATATAGCACTTTTGATGCTTAAAACATAGAATTTTGTGTATTCTCAAAGAGATGTTAGTAGATTTGAAGTGTTTGTGTGTTTGTTTTGTAAGATTTCAGTGTTGGCATAATTTTTTGGCAAGTTGAAGCAGCAATTTTTTATGATCCACAGAACCCTTTACGGGTCGTGAAATAGTTCACAAGTCGTAGATGGGGACTCATAGCAATTTCTAATGAGGGGTAAATATCTGAGTTAGACTCTACAAAGGAAGCAGACGAGTCGTAGATCGATCCATAAGTCGTAGAGTGTGGTCATGCCCTGAGGATCAGATTGTGAAGAAGTTCTGAAAAGTCATCAAACAAAATTGCAGTTCACGAAACCCTGACATACGGGTCGTATATCGATGCACGAGTCGTGAACCTGCCCATAGAGTGTGCTGACAAAATTTTTATATTCCATTTTGGTTTTGTATTTTACATATTATAAATATGTTTTAGGTTATTTTTCATGGAGAGAGATAGGAATCACGAAGTCTGAATAAGGTTTTAGAGAATATACTTAGGATTTATCATATTTTGAGTGGAAAAATATTATTGTGTATTCTTAATTTGATCTTGTGATTCTAATTGAAGATTTGGATTTCATATTCTGAATTCATCTGTGTAAGTGCTCAATTAGAACTCGCCTAGTGTTACTTGTCGGATCAAGGAAGTAATGAATAGGAAAAGAGGTAATTAACAAGATTTGATTGAGATGTTCTCGTCTAATCAGCTGAACTGGATTAAAGGGAGGTTGTACTAGGATAAAAAATTAAGGGTTAGTAATGTCACATCATGGAGACGGATCAAGTTCTGTGATGAAATTCACTAATTCGCTGGATCAAAGGTTTAGGTGAATCTAGCTTATTGTCCTACACCTACACACTGGAAAAGGTTGTATTTATCCGATAATACCAAATTAGGGATTCATGGGGAACACATTACCCTAGTTACCTCTTCTTCTTATTTCTCAACACAAGCATTAGTTTAGTTTAGCTAATTTTACTTTACAATCCCCCCTTTTCTTGGGAGATAAGTAGGTTATTCATCCCGACTTACATTGAATTAATTCTTGAGTCTACTATATTCCCTGAGGGATCGACCCTAACCTCGGCTAGGTTATTTACTTGACATCGACCGTTTTACCTCAAAAAAGAGGTGTGGCTTGAGCGACATCAGTCCTCGCCATCTGCAAAGGACACACGAACACTCAACACTTAAACAAAGCCACGCACGAATGAATCAGAAGAAACACAAGGGAATTTTTCCTAACAACCTTCGTAGCTTCTTAAGGATGAGCAACGGACATCTCCGCACTGATCCTTAAGACTCGACTGGGCTTGTACACATATGAGACCTACGAATCTGGGGCTCCGATACCAAATTTTCACGACCCAAAATTTGGGTGTGATGACACTCACCTATCCGACCAAGACGAGTCAGCCCAAAATCCAACAACTTATCAATAATAACAAAAATAGAAGATAACGGTCTAATAATATAAATAAGCGAAAGGAAAGCACGATACAACTATCCCAAGAACTGGTGTCACATGTACAAGCCTCTAAATATAAAATACTAAAAAGAAATACAAGTCATAAACGTCTAGTCCTCAAAAAGAACAAAACATATGATGGAATCCTCAAAGGTCTGCTGAAGACATAAGCAGCTACCTCAAAAGAAATCTGGAATCTCGAATCCCAAAGAGAGAAATCTAGCAAGATGGACCGAGCTCACAGCCTACAAAAGTGTAGCAAGGGTGAGCACCAAAAAATTGGGTACCTAGCGAAATGGAACTAACCTAAGGTAAAGCAATGAAGAACACAAGTAACTCCTTAAATCCCAACCACAAGTCGTTAAACTACAAATCTGCACTCAGAAAAGTCCTAGGATAATAGAATATAGAGATCATAGTAATATAGATATACTCATCATCTAGCAAGATATCTCGATACATAAGTACACAAATAGATCCAGCACTTACTCACAATCAGGGTTAAGATAAGTATACAACATACAATAACATCAACCAAATATAATATGAGATGCATATCATGCAATGCAATGTCAAATAGTCGTGATGCATGTCAGTCCTAGAATAGACATCCGTTGATCAGATATGGTTGTTTGCCTTAGTTAGAACCCATGAGGGCCACACATGGATCGTGTATCTGTGATCATCGCCTGCAATGTCATCGGCTTATGTCACCAGGTCGAAACTATTTCCCTTCGGCCTTTAATCTTTTTTCTTTTTTCTTTTTTCTTTTTTCTTTTTTCTAGTCGAAACCATTTCCCTTCAGCTTTTCATCAATAGTAGATCACCAAGCAATAGATAATAATGGCAATTAATCATGTTCAAGGAGATGAAATATGCAAGATATCCATATATATATGTAAATCATGTATCTCAACATTAGAACCCGATAAATTCTCAAGTGTCTCAACATCACCACAGTGTCAATATATCAATCATATCACAATATAAGCATCATCCCGCTATCTATATTGAATGTCTCATAAGATCTCAAATATACAATTAATTGATAGTCAATAAGCTACCATATGAATAATTCTTCTATTCAACATATCATGATCAAGACTACGATGGTACAATTCTATCCCCAAGTACTCAATTCCACACACATAGGAGCATACAGGGTTCATTCATAATTAACAAAAGGTTAGAAGTCCATTTGTCTCAAATAAAGTCCCAAACCAAGTCAAAATAGTCATTTTCC
The DNA here is from genome assembly GCA_038996855.1 of Solanum aculeatissimum. Classification (NCBI taxonomy): domain Eukaryota; kingdom Viridiplantae; phylum Streptophyta; class Magnoliopsida; order Solanales; family Solanaceae; genus Solanum; species Solanum aculeatissimum. The sequence goes on from JBCEWC010003647.1 coordinate 11,898, forward strand.
GCCTCTTCCGGTACTCCAAATCACTACAATCTTTTTAAATGTGGCATCACAATTAGATAACAAATCTAATGCCCCTAAAATCACTCAATTCAAAGAAAAAGGGTAAAATGGTCAAAAATTCCATGCCCAAAAATGTTGTCGGATTCTGATAATTAATATATGAAAATGTTCTCCACGTAATAAGGAACTCAACGGTGAAAATGATTTCGAAAACAAAGTTAAGATGAGGGAGAAATCAACGATTCAAGTTTAGGAAATTCATATCCGAAAATCCTCAATTTGCACCATTAAAATCCCAAAATTAGAAGTTAAAATCATCAATTAATCAACGTAAATTAATGAAATAGGTTAGAAAATAGTTATCCAATCAATTTATCTTCAAAATCTTGAAATTCCTCTCTTAGAACGAGCTTGAAAATGTCAAAAATGGTGAAAAGGGTTTAAATCTCGTATTTTAAAAGAGTTCACTGTTTCAAGCATAGGTGCACTTTGCGAACACAGAGAAGGATCCGCGAACGCGAAGCCTTAAACCTTCCAACCCTCTGCAAACGTAGAGGTTCCCATGGCAGTCCTCTGCGAACGCTGAGGTCAACCAAGCTAGACCTCCGCGAATGCGAACGCGGTCCCACTCTCGTGAACACGGAGCACAAATGGGTAGCACCAGATATCAACTACACCAGCAATGACACAGCACAAATAAAATTAGAACTGGGCCCTCGAGAATTTATTTGGAACCCCGTGAACACAAACCAAACATTGTAATAGAAGCTCTTGATGAAATACCTGGTGGTGAAGGCATTGAACCCTACCAGAAACGACGATCCGGCCTCAATGAAATCATCAAAATTTGAATCAGGAGCCTCTGTGGCTCCAAATCCGAGAAAGATGATGTAACTACTTTTAGACCTAAAAACTCAAAATATTCTCGGAAGCTCTAAAAATTACAACGAAGGCATTTCTAGCATTAGATTCACCACCCGAAACCATTGGAACTAACGAAATTTTGATACAAGCTCCCAAACTCTGTATGTTGACCAAAGTCAAACTTATGCTCCAAAATGAACTAGAATTGCAACTTTAAATCTAAAATCTCCGTTTTAACTCCGAATTCAGTTCTACAAGTTCTTCTAGACTAGATTCGGCATTTCAGAACTGATAGAATTGACAAAATCGAATTCTGACACTCGAAACTCAAATTGACTTCAAAACTCAAAATTTCCAACTTTAAGCCTTTTAAAACTTTCTTTTGTAAAACTCCAACTTTTTACAAGATTTTCAAAATACAACTTTTAGACTTATCCAAAAATGATCCAAAGCAACTTTCAAGAAGGGCAAAATGGTAATTAAGTTGAAAATACTAGAAATGACCATCAGGGTCATTACAATATCAACATACCAGTAAGTATTCAATATGAATAGTCATGATCAAGTCTACAATGGTACGATTCTACCCCAAATACTCAATTCCATTCATATCGAAGTATACAAGGTTCAATCATACTTAACAAAAGGTTAGAAGTCAACTTGCCTCAATTAAAGTTACAAATCAAGTTGAAATCTTTGTTTCCCCCTCTTTTGGTACTCCAATCGACCACAATCTATTCAAATATGGTAACACAATCACATAATGAATCTAATGACACTAAAATTAATTAATTAGGAGAAAAAGGCTAAAATGGTAAAAAAAATCTCATGTCGAAAAATATAGTCAGAATCTGAAAATTAATATATGAAAATGTTCTCCACGTAATAAGGAACTCAACGATAAAAATAATTTTAAAAAATGGAGTTAAGATGAGGGAGAAATCAACGATTCAAATTTAGGAAATCCATATCCAAAAATCCCCAATTTACACTATTAAAATCCCAAAATTAGAAGTTAAAATCATTAATTAATCAATGTAAATCAATGAAATAGGTTAGAAAATAGTTACCCAATCGATTATCCTTGAAAACCTTGAAAATCCCTCCTTAGAATGAGTTTGAAAATGTCAAAAATGGTGAAAAGGGTTTAAATCCCGAATTTTAAAAAGACACATTGTTCAAGCATAAACAACACTCCGCGAACAATCATCTAAACCAGTTTTGGACTCAAAAACTCAAAATACTCACGAAAATTCTAAAAATTGCAACGAAGTCATTTCTAGTGTTAGTTTTATCACTCGAAACCACTGAAATTGACCAAATTTTGATACAAGCTCCCGAACTCCGAATGTTGACCAAAGTCAAACCTATGATCCAAAATAAACTAAAATTGTAACTTTGGGTCTAAAATCTCCATTTTAACTCCGAATTCAGTTCTACAAGTTCTCCTAGATCAGATTTGGCATTCCAGAACTGATCGAATCGACGGAATTGAATTCCGACACTTAAAACTCGAAATGACCTCAAAACTCAAAATTTCCAATTTTAAGCCTTTGAAAACTCTTTTTTTGCAAAACTCCAACTTTTTACAAGATTTTCAAAATCCGACTTTTGGACTTGACCAAATATGACCCAAGACAACTTTCAAGAAGCCCAAAATGGTAATTAAGTGAAAAATACCACATGGAGCTGCAATAGTGGAGAAACCCTGAAAAAACGGCGATAACAACCAGCCAAGCCTATAAAACTATGAATCTCTGTAGCTGAGGTAGGCCTAGTACAACCCCAAACGGCCTCAATGTTCGCTGGATCAACTCGGATACCCTCCTTAGATACCACATGCCCCAAGAATGCCACTGAACTCAACCAGAACTCGCACTTGGAGAATTTTGCATACAGTTTCTCCTTCCTAAGCCTCTGGAGCACGTTTTCAAATATCTCACATGATCCTCCTTGGTCTTGGAATAGACCAAAATATCATCAATGAACACAATCACAAATGAGTCTACGTACGGTCGGAATACCCCATTCATCAACTCCATAAATGTTGTAGGGGCGTTAGTCAAACCAAAGGACATAACAAGAAATGCATAATGGTCATACCTGGTCCGAAAAGCTATCTTGGGAAAATATGATGGTCGAATACCGAGTTGATGATACCCAGACCTCAAGTCAATCTTAGAAAGCAATGCAGCTCCCTGAAGCTGGTCAAACAAATCATCAATGCGAGAAAGCGGGTACTTGTTCTTGACAGTCACTTTATTCAACTATCTATAATCAATATACATCGTCATAGACCCATCCTTCTTCTTGACAAACAAAATTGGGGCACCCTAAGGTGAAACACTAGAGCGAATAAAGCACTTACTCAATAGATCCTGAAGTTGCTCCTTTAGTTCTTTCAGCTCGATTGGAGCCATCTGATAGGGAGTGATAGAAATGAGTTTGGTGCCCAGCTCAAGGTCAATAACGAAGTTAATGTCCCGATCAGGAGGAACTCCAGGAAAATCAGTAGGAAACACATCCAGGAACTCACATACCGTTGAAATAAACTCCATAGAAGGTGACTCAACAGCAGTATCACGAATAAAAGCTAAGTAATCCAAACACCCATGATCAATCAACTTTTGGGCCCTTATATAAGATTAGAGATGGTAAATGGGTGGATTGGATCGGATTTGGATGGATTGAATGTGGATTGAGCTAAAATGGTTTGGATCGCAATCCATCCATATAAAATATGGGTAAATATGGATTTGGTCAAATATGGTTTGGATAAAAATGGTTTCAATCCACTTTAATCTCTTAAAGCCAAAAAAAATTAAATCAAAGATTGATTGTTAATGCTCAACCCCTATTACCTCAACCGTACTCCTAAATAATTATTTTTGAATAAAATATTTTTTTCATAAAAAAAATTATTTTTTCTACTTCAATACCCTATCATCCACCCATTCCCGCCCCACCCCCAACACTCATCTAAATTTTTTCTACTTCAATACCAAAACTTAAATTTAAATTTTTAAAAAAATTATTTTTTTCAATAAAAAAAAAATTCGCCCCACCTCCCCACTTCCATTCTACCTCCTCCCCTCCCCCCCCTCCCACATTTCCCCCCTACCCCCCATAAGAGTGTGCAAAAACCATCGAACCAAAAAAAATGTTATTGATTTATTGTTATCGGGTTATTGGGTTAACGGGTTTTTAATAATTTTTACAAAAACAAATTATCGGATTATCGATTCGATTTTGATTTTTAGTATTGGGTTATTGGGTAAACGGATAACTCATTATAACTTTAATAATTTACTACTTTATCATTTCATAAATATTAATAATTTAACATCACTTGATACTAAATCGTTACTATTAAATCATGTATTTGCTTGGTTTCCTATGTATAACTCTTCTGTTGGAAAGTAAATTAGAATATGAGGTCAAATATTGCATATTATTAAGTTTAGGTACTCAATTGATTTGTTTGTTTTACTGTATCTCATCGTATTGCATCAAATTATTAGAGAAGTCATGTATTTATTTTATGAGTATTTTATATTGGGTAAATCAAAAATCAAACCGTTAAGGAACATAAACTGATAAATCGAAAACCGATAAAAAAATGTCTTATTGGTTTGTTATTGGTTTAACATATTTAAAAATGAAAATCGATAAACCGAACCCATAATATATAAAATCAAATTGAATCAATCGATGCACACCCCTAACCCCCCATTCCCTTACCCCCACTTTCGCTCCCAATTTTTTTAAAGAAAAAAAAACACGCACACAAAAAAAAATCTTAGTGCAATTAAATTTTTTTTATTATGAGTGGGAGATCTATGGGTCTATATGGGTACCCATATTCTACCCATTTTGATCATATTTGTATAAGCTCTTAAAATAGATCAACCCATATTTACCCATTTTGAAAATATGAGTGATCCATTAAAATAAATATGGGCTAAATGGACTCATTTTACCTTATATGGGTTGAAATTGCCACCCCTATATAAGATGTCACTTTACTAGGATAAAAACCCTTTGAACCAGTCCACTCGATCCTTGGTCTACCTGGCATGGGTAAGGTAATAATCTTGGCATAACAATCAAGAATAGCATGATAAGGAGATAACCAATCCATACCCGGAATAACATCAAAATCTACCATATCTAGTATAATCATATCTACTCAAGTCTCATAGACCGCCAAAGTAACAAGATAGGATCGGTACACCCGATCCACTACTAAAGACTCTCCTACTAGGGTTGAAACATGAACAGGCATAGACATGGAATCACAAGGCAACTCTAACCCAAAGGAAAAATAAGCAGACACATAAGAATAAGTAGAGTCAGGATCAAATAACACAGATGCAGGGCGATGACAAATCAAAACAATACCTATAATCACAGCATCAAAGGCCTCAACCTCGGGCCTACCTGGAAAAGCATAACAATGAGCACCTCGACCTTCACTCGAAGAAGTTGACCCCCTACCACCTGACTAAGTGGAAATATCACCTGCTCCCCTACTACCAGTACGTTATCCTCTATCCGTCTGACCTCTACCACGGCCCCTAGTTTGGGGGCTGAACCTTTGACTAGTGGTGCCAGATCTCTAACCAGTGCGGTGGAGTATTTATGATTGGACCCAGAATGAGTCTACCTAGGGCACTGATGTATCAAATGGTCAGGAGATCCACACCCGAATCAAGATCTAAGGGTGGACCACTATTGTGAAGAATTAGGAGAGATGTTGTAGTCTCCCCGGCCTGTAGGCCTCTGCTGTGAATCAAATAAACTCTGCCCCGAATTATAGGAATCACGGGGACCTCGGCCCCTCTCTCCCGAAGTTGGAAAGGTTGCATGAATCCCATGATGCTGAAATGAACTACCACTTCTGACCATACCTCTGCCCCCTGATAAGGCACCTGAGTACTATCTTAAAGTATGTACCCTTTTGGGGTCCCCAAACTCCTCTCTCTACATCAACTCTGCCTCCTTAGTAGCACTAACCACTGACCGGAAGGAAGATCTATCTCTAGCTACCCAAAATATAGACTACCTGATCGAATAAACCAACCCTCTCACAAATCGACAAACCTTCTCTCCTCGATTGGAAGTATAGTTGTAGCATGATGGGCCAACTGGCAGAAGCGAACCTCATACTCTGAAATTGTCATGGTGCCCTACCTCAAGCTCTTTAATCTCAACTGGATCTCCTCCCAGACGCTCCAAGGAACAAACTGATCATAGAAACCATCAAAGACCATCTCCCAAGTCATTTGAGGAGACCCAGCTAGAAGGGATCCTAAACAAGTCCTCCACCACTTCCTGGCTGGCCCACGGAGCTGAAGGGTAACTTATCTCACACTATGTGTATCTGCTAGACTCACAGTCTCTAGTAACTCTCTATAAGTAGTAAGAAACTCATGTGCATCCTCGGTCTTCCCACCCTGAAACTGAGGTGGGGCCATCTTCTGTAACCTCTCATACCTTCGCTGCTCATCATCAATCAAGGCAGCTATTGGTGGAATCTCAACAATCGGAGCTACTAGAGGTTGCTCCACCTGAACATGGGCCTCGGGGGCCTACTGCTGATCCTGAGGTTGAAATACAACTCGAATCTGCGAAGTACCAGGAGTGTCAACTGGGCTACTAGTCTGCCACAAAGTCTCCAACACACCCAAAACTCTCAGTAGTGATCCTGAAGCAAGCTCACGAGGAATTTGCTCCTGTCTAAGCTCCAAAGTTGGCTCAAGGGAGATATCCCGATCATAATCTCTCGCCGGTGCGGTTCCTCAGTCCCAACCTCTAGCTCGCCCTCTGGAATGACCCATACCCCTAGTTGGGGTCTCAATAGCAATATCAGGGGTGGCCTCCCCTCGTCCTGAAGCAGCAGCAGCTTTGGCCCTCACCATCTGTCAAAAGGACACACGAATACTCAACACTTAAACAAAACTCACACATGAATTGATTAGAATGAAGAGAAAGAGAATTTTCTAACAGTCTTTGTAGCCTCTCAAGGATAAGCAACGAGCGTCTCCGCACCGATCCTTAAGACTCTACTCGACTGGACTTGTACACATGTAAGACCTATGAACCTGAGGCTCTAATACCAAATTGTCATGACTTGAAATCCGGATGTGATGGCACTAACCTAACCCACCAAGACGATCAGCCCAAACCCAACAACTTAACAAATATAGATAAAGCAGAAGGTAAACAGTCTAATAAGATATATAAATGCAAAAGAAAATAACTACAACCATTCCAAGAACTGGTGTCACATGTACAAACATCTAAATATAAAATGCTCAAATGAAATATAAGTCAAAATGTCTAGTCCTCAAATAGAACCAAAAACATAGAGTGGGATTGTAGCTACCTCTCAAGTGATCTAGAAGGTCGATCCAACAAGAAGAGTCTAGCAGGATGGACCGAGCTCACAACCTACAAAAATATAGCAAGGGGTGAGCACCAAACAATAGGGTACTCAGCGAAATGGAACTAACCCAAAGTAAAGTAATGAAGAATACAATTAACTCCTTAAATCTCAACCACAATTCGTCGAACTACAAACCTGCACTCAGAAAAATTTCAGTACAATATAATATACATATCACAATAATATAGATATACTCATCATCTAGCATGATATCTCAATGCACGGGAATACTAGTAGATCCAATATATACTTACAATAAGGATGATATAAGTTTACAACATACAAAAACATCAACCAAGTATGATGTGAGATGAACTATATGTCATGAGGTGCATATCATGCAATGCAATGTCAAATAATCGTGATGCATGTTTGTCCTAGAATACACATCCACTGATCAGATATGGTTGTCTGCCTCTGTCGAAATCCATGGGGGACATATCTATCTGTGTATCTGTGAACACTGTTGGCAAAGACCTCGGTTAATGCTCACCCGCACAGAAGAGATCTCAAGTCATCCGGAAGAGACCTCGAACTAAACTCACCCACCCAGAAGAGACCTGGGACCCGACTGGTAGAGACCTCGGCCACCATTCCACATGTTACCTTTCTCACCTCTCGGTCGTAGCTATCACAAGTATCAATGCACAGATAATAATAGATGCAACATGCATAATCACAATTATATCACAATCTCATCATCATAATGCTCTCAATATCTCGGTACAATCAATATTTCAATATCATCAGTATCACAATCTTATCAGTGTCTCTATATCTCAACCATGTCACAATATATGCATCATCTCACTATCAATAATGAATAATTCACAAGACCACATAGATTACATAATCACCATTTATTTATATATCAAAATATCAACATATGAGTAAGTATTCAATACGAATAGTCATGATCAACCCTACAATGGTACGATTCTACCCCCAAATACTCGATTCCATTCATATAGGAGCATACAAGGTTCAATCATACTTAACAAAAGGTTAGAAATTCACTTGCCTCAATTAAAGTCCCAATCAAGTCGAAATCGTCGTTTTTCTCCTCTTTTTTGTACTCCAATTAATCGCAATCTATTCAAATATGGTATCATAATCACAATCACATAACGAATCTAATGACACGAAAATCAATTAATTCAGAGAAAAAGAGTAACATGGTAAAAAATCTCATGCCAAAAAATATAGTCGAAATCTGAAAATTAATATATGAAAATGTTATCTATATAATTAGGAATTCAATGGTGAAAATGATTTTGAAAACGGAGTTAAGATGAGGAGATCAACGATTCAAGTTTAGAAAATCCATATCCGAAAATTCTCAATTTACACCATTAAAATCCCAAAATTAGAAGTTAAAATCATCAATTAATCAATGTTAATAAATAAAATAGGTTATAAAATAGTTACCCAATCGATTAGCCTTGAAAACCTTGAAAATTCTCCCTTAGGATGAGCTTGGAAATGTCAAAAATGGTGAAAGGGTTTAAATCCCGTATTTTAAAAAGACACATTGTTCAAGTATGAACAACACTCTGCGAACGCGGAAGTGTACCCTGCGAACGCGGAGGCTTGGGAAGTCTCACGCGCCACAACTCCGCGAATGCAGATCCTATTCCGTGAACATGGAGTTCTAAATGAATTGACCTCCGCGAACGAGGAGCCTTAGGCATGATCGCGGAGAGTAACCAAGACCTGCACTAGAAATAGTTGCACAAGTCAAAACACAACCAACCAAAAACAAAAACTGGACCCTTGAAAATTCGTTCGAAATCTCGTGAACACAAACCATATATGAACCCTACCAAAAATGATGATCTGGACTCAATGGAACCGTCAAAATTCGGATTTGAAACCCTTGTGGTCCCGAACATGAGAAAGATCGTTTAAACTAGTTTTGGACTCAAAAACTCAAAATATTCACGAAAGCTCTAAAAATTGCAACGAAGCCATTTCTAGCATTAGTTATATCACTCAAAACCACTAGAACTGACCGAATTTCGATACAAGCTCTCGAACTCCAAATGTTGACCAAAGTCAAACCTATGATCCAAAATAAACTAGAATTGCATCTTTGGGCCTAAAATCTCCATTTTTACTTCGAATTCAGTTGTGCAAGTTCCTCTAAACCAGATTTGGCATTCCAGAACTGATGAAATCGATGGAATCAAATTCCAAAACTCGAAACTCGAAATGACTTCAAAACTCAAAATTTTCAACTTTAAACCTTTGAAAACTCTTTCTTTTGCAAAACTCCGACTTTTTACAAGATTTTCAAAATCCGAATTTTAGACTTGACCAAATATGACCCAAGACAACTTTCAAAAAGGACAAAACAGTAATTAAGTCAAAAATGCCAAAAATGACCTTTGAGGTCATTACATTAACGTTTCTATTTTTATTTATTTTTATTTTTTCTTCATTTTAATTTATTTTTTGTTTTTTGGGGGAAAACTCAATTTGTCATCCGAATCTTTTTGGAATTGGTTATATATTAAAATTTATGTAAAAAGTATTATAAATCACAATGATTAGCAATTGTGAAAATTTTATATAAAAAGTAAGATAAATTACAATAATTAAAATTTTAAATTGAGATGGAGGAAGTAACATATAATGGTACTATAAATCACAATAATTATCAACTTAATTGTCTAGAAGACATAAAAAAAAATTGAATGGTTCTTGAAATTTTTTCAGTGCCACATAAATTAAGATAGAGAGAGTAACATAAACAATAATTAACAACTTAAAATATTTAAAAGACAAATAAAATTTTGAGATATACATTTTTTTGATTGACTCTCAAAATTTTATTTCTGTGACATAAATTGAAAAAAAAATAAGTGACCTATATTATTTTAAAATGACATAAAATGTATTGTAAGTAACAATAATTAACAACTTAAAAAATTTAAAGACATGAAAATTTCTGTCAGTATTACACAATCAAGAAAAAAAGATAAAATATATTGAATCCAGACTAGCACGGATTATTATAACTAGTTTTAGAAAAAAAAAAATTATACAACAACAACATACACAGTGAAATTCCACAAGTAGGGTTTGGGGAGAATAAAATGCACGCAAACTTTACCAATAGAGACAGAGAGGTTGTTTCCGGAATTACCTTTTATGTTCAATAATATTTTGATTTCATTGACACATTTAAAAGTACAATATTCAAAGATCATTTTTGTACCTTTTAAATTTAAAATATCGTTTTTTTTTTATGTTCAATAAAAAATTAAAACATAAAATAAAGATATATTTGTTATAAATATTTTCCTCAATAAAAAATACTCAGAATCAAGATTAGGATCAAAAGTTAGGTCTCAAATCGAAATTGAAAGCTGCATCAAGGTCAATATTGAAATTAGAAGTTAAATCTGAAGTTTAGGTCAAAATCGAGAGCCCAAATCGAATCTCGAATCAAGATCCGGGTTGAATGTCGGGTCGGAAAAAAATTGAGAATGTAACCCCATTCCAAACAAATTTAACCCACTTCTCTCTTCTCTCTCTAGCCCAGCAACACCAGTAAAAAGAAGAAGAAAAGGGGTTTAAGCGCAGCAGAGAGATATCAAGAAATATGGACGAGCAAGAATTTCGACGCCTTCTTGAGCTCTTCCCAGCCGTTCGCTCTCCAGATTACTATGTAAACTAAGCTCTCTCCTTTTTTCCTATCTTTGTTCTCTGTAAAAATCCAATCTTCAATACATCATGCATTCTTGAAATTTGAAAATTGAAAAACGGGTTCTGATTTGCTATCTTCTTCACTTAATACCCACTTGATTAAATTCTTTTTTGGGTGTTTAGGGTGATAGTTCAGATACACAACTCTTTACAGAAGATTGCTTGATCATATTTTGTCTCTTCATTTATGGTGTAAAGAAGCTATTTTTAGAATCCTTGTAAGTAGAAGAAAATAGTTTAGTCTAATCAATCTTTTGTAAATCTGGATACCCTGAACTGAGTTTTGTGCTGATGGATAATTTTTGTTATCAAGTGATTAAGGTTTTAACATGTTGACTTGATTCAAGTTTCTGTTGGAAAACTTGTTGTTTTGGCTGTTCTTTAGTATTTTTCTAGCACTGTAGGAGACATGTTTATGATGTAGTGTGCTTGAAATTTGGAGCTTCGTAAGCATCCCCAGTTTCCACATTATCATCAATTTGACACTTGGGTTGTTAAGAGGTTACAACGATGAAGTAAAATAGTTTCTCTTAACCTTTGAGATTTGCTTTTGCTAATCAAGACTTAGAAGTAGCATTCTAAAGTTGTCGTTGTTTGGTTATCCTACTTTCTTTTTTGAATCTTGGACCGAAATCGTGTGCTGATATTTTAGTCATAGGACTGGAGGTACTAGCAATTCAATGGGCAATGACCTGTGAAGTTTGTGTAAAGTATGAACCCGAGGGTGGACTTCAAAGAGCTTTCAGAGCCATTATCTTAATTGTTATTTCTTTCCTTTGAAGCATGAAGAAATTAATAGGCTAATGGTGTCTTTATATCCATCTATTGCTTTTATGCTGTAATATGGTTATCATCACTTTTAGTTGATGTCACAACAATAAATAGCAGTTCTCCTCGTTTTGATTCTTTCTGTCCTGAATTTACAATCTAATACCCGTTAACTTTTCGAATCCCAACCAAAATCTACTCTGTACCAGTCCTGAAGGCTTATTAGTTACTGGTCTTCTATTTTCTTTGGAAAGGAATATCTCTTCGGTGATATAATTGAGGATTTCAACAGTTACACCAGACAATATGGAAGAATTTTCTTGGCTGATTTTATGGCTTGCCATCTTGATCATATGTTTTTACATGCTTCTATAAACTAGAATACCTTATTCTTTAATTAGGATCCGAAAATGGGAGAGAGTGATGGGGAATTAAACGCTGGAGTCTTGTGCCATTTACCTCTTTTTTGGATGAAAATGAGGAAGTGAAAGCAGTAGAATTGCCAACTACTCAGCCTGTTCAACCTATCTAGTGAGAAAATAGAAATGGTTGTGTGCATATGACTCTCCAAATATCTGTGATGTATAAGTATGAATTCTAGACAAGCATATCCGCATCTCTGTCATGTGCATACCCGTCATATTCATATTGATCTCATCTATTGCTAATCATTTATTTTCTGATGGTTCTTGTCTTCTTCAGTTTCCCAGTGCATTACTTGTTATATATAATCTTACCTCCCGACTCTCCTTTGCATTTTATTCGTCTCCCATCAGCTTGAATTGGATGCACCAAGTCAATCAACTTCCCAGTCCAAGCAGAAAGAGGAGGTACGGCAGAAACTTTTCAACACATACTTATCTGAAGCTTTTGTATCAGATCTTGATTATTTCTTCTTACACCAAAATCTGTATCAGGTGAAGCAATTGCAAGATGGTCAGAGTAGGGGAGGTGTAGTAGAGTCCAATACTCGAGCAACAAGCCATGGTGGTATGTTATGACATCGTCAGTTTTTTTTTCCCTGGAACATGACTGAAAACTGCTGTTTACAATGTCCTTAGAATATTCAACCTGCATGAAAATACTGCTGTCGTTAGATCGTAAAAACTAAACAACCTACTCTATTTTTTACTTTTTGAAATTGGTAACAGCACAACCTATTCTATTAGTTTGTATGGGTGCTCTCATTTCTAAGTGTATGTATTTTGAGATTGACATATCTGGCATAAGATCTATGGGCTTGGTGCTGACTCTCTTATCCTGCATAGCAGTCATAAATTACTGTTTTCTTTTTCTTCTCATTACGGAATCGTCCCGAAAGTTTCAGTAGCAAATCTTCTTGTCAGAAAATTTAAGTTTCAAACCCTATCTAAACTTTTACTCATGAAAAGTAAAATTCAAGACCCATTTATTTTTATTCTATCAGAGATTGAAATTATTTATGGATGCGCATTTCAAAACAATCAATGGTAATAAAGTTTTTGAGCTATATTGAGATTGCTCGATATGTATCTCTTATACTCCCTCCGTCCCATTTTATGTGGTACCCTTTCCTTTAGTCCATCCCAAAAAGAATGTCACTATGCTAGAATTAGAAACAATCTTATCTTTAAAATTTCTCTTTTATCCTTAATGAAATGATTTTCAACCACACAAGTATCTATGGAAGATTTTAGACCACAAATTTCGAAAGTCTTCCTTTTTTCTTACACCGTACCAAGTGAAACAGTGCCACATAAAATGGGATAGAGGGAGTACCACCTTGTAAAGATATCTATTACTGAATAACTTTCATGTTACAGAAGCATTTTGGGGCAAACTAAGAGCAGCTGTGGAGAAAAAGGTATCTCTTTTTATGATCGTTTGTTATGTAATTTTTGCTGAGTCATCATGCACAATTACCCAATGCTGTGCTGTCAGATATTGTTCTGTCAAACCTAGTAAATTCAATTTTGCTTTGGTTTGAGTACATGTCTGTATATACCGCAAAGGGTTATTAACAAGTCTTTAATGGTTTGAACTTGTTGATCCTTCACATAATTGCTCGAGCAGATACTTAACACCTCATAATTGCTCGAGCAGATAAACATCAACATACCCAATGTAATACCACATGGGGTTTAACTTCTGAGGGTGAGGGGGGTGAGGGGTGTATGTAGACTTTATCCCTACCTCTCGTGAAGGTAGAAATGTTATTTTAGAAAGATTCTCGGCTCAAGTAAAACATAATAGAACAGGTTTGGAAAGAAAATGCATTAGTCAAGAAGCCATAAAAACAAGAAATGAACAGTGTCGACAACAAGTAATATGCTAACTGAAGGGAAACAATATATGATGATAAAATCAAAGAATAAGATAGTACGGGATTAATAATGATGATACTGGTAAGTAAACTATACATCCTATAACATAATTCTCTCAGTTGGCTGGTCTTAATGATTTTACCTGTTTAAGTATCAATAAATTTGTGATAAATGGTAATTTTTCTTCATGATCAAAGAGGATAACTATACAAACACCTAAATCAATACCTTCAGTAAAAAAGAAATTAAGTGCTTACTTGGTGAAGTACTAATGCAAGTTTAATCAACAGCAGGCATGAGTTGTCAATATGCCATTTTCAGGGTAGCATGTGCCCCTGGAAGTAGTTGAATTTGGTGGCAACATTCAGAGACCGCTTAACTAGAGGTGTTAAAAAGTGAATTGGAAATCAAAGTTCAAATGACCAACTCTGGAAATACATCTGACCTAGAAGCTACGCTGCTCGGGCTCTTCAAAAATGTCTAAGGGTACGTGATGGATTCTCCAAAAGTAATGTACTTTTGAAGAATCCGACACGGCTGCGGCGGTGAAAGTGAAGAGTCCGCGCAACTTAGCCTAGAAGACCGAAACATTATAGCTAAAATTACACCACAATTAAGTCAAAGTCATATTATGTGTAAAGCAATGGATCTTGGGCATACTTCAAACCGAAAGCTACTCATAAGGGGAGGATTGTCCAAGATCATATAAAGAGACCAATTAATTATCCATTCCATGTCCGATATGGGATTCTTACACTCTCCGGCACGTCCAAACCTCATCAATTGGAGCGTGGACAATATAATATGGAGCCCTTGGTGAACAAAGAATTGGAATGGGTAAAGAATTGGATTGTGGACCTAACTCAACCCCAAAAGCTAGCACATGAGGGAGGATCTCCTAGACCATTACCCATTCCATATTCGATGTGGGACTCTTACATTGTGGAGTCCCACGTCGATGGGATAAGGAGAATTTGGACTCTTTGTGGGCAGTTCTCTACTTTGAGCTAGCGTTTGGAGTTGACTTAGGTCCAAGATCCGTTTAACATGGTATCAAAGGCGGGCCCATACCAATTTATGATTTACCTATGTTGGGGCCCCATTTTAAATTGTTCATGCTCCAAATGTTCGGCCATGGACGTGAGGTGGGGTGTTGAGTCACACATCTGTGGGATGAGGAGAATTTGGACTCTTTAATCCTCCTCCCTTTGAGCTAGCTTTTGGGGGTTGAGTTAGGCCCAAGTTCCATTTGACATTATACTTTGGTAGGGATGATTAGATCAGAACAGCTATGAATATGACTGCTAAATGCTAAATGACCGAGCAAGGAGTCTCCTTTTGTTAAGTCGGTCATCTCATGAGCAAAATGGTATATGTTGATGATTAGTATGCTCCTTGGTTAAGGTACTCACGGGGGGGGGGGGGGGGGGGGGGATAAGGGTTGAGAATGTTCTGAACAGAACTCAAACTCATCAGATAGTTTGTGTGCTATAATATTTAATCCTGCTATAATTTATTTTTTTCGTGATGGAGATGTATGAGTAAGCTTGTGCGTACCTCGACTATTCCTTCAGGTACCTGCTAGTCTCTTACCTCCTACCAGCACAGGTATCAGATAACTCTATCTATCAAGCTTAGGGAAATGGAAGAAATCAATATTTTTGCCTCTGCTGTAAATTAAACTTTGATCCCCCATAGTTTCGTCTCACATCATTGACCATTAGTCAACATGGTTTTTATCCCTCATCATTGACAACTATCTCATCCTACTACAAGACTAAGGGGTCGTTTGGTTGGAAACAACTTCTTCCAGGATTAATTATCCTAGTATAACTTATCCCATCACTATGGAATAAATGGTGGGATAAGTTATCCCAAACTTGGCAACCAAACAAGATACCAAAATTTAATCCCTTCACTATTTTTTTATCCCATGACTATTTATTTTTATCCCTCACACCAAATGACCCCTAAGTGTGGTCTCATCGGTGACTAATAAAGGATTTGGTCTGGCCTTTTAAACAGATGAGTCCAGCAGAAGCGGAAGAATTTTGCAAGACATTTCGACAAGTTTACAGGAAACTTGTAAGTACACTAACCCAAGCAGAAAATTTCCTGCTTTCTCTGTGTTTGCATGTGGTAAAAGTATGTTTTTCTGTTTCATGTTAAGTCCGTTACCTAAAAACTTGTGTTGTAACTTGACGCTGGAAAACTTTACGACTTTCAGGTTGATGAAGAATTAAGTTTGGAAGCTGCTCGGAGCTTGCTGAGCTCTTGAAGATTATTTTTTTTTCTTCAAACTGTTCTTACTTTGTCAGTTGATGGCTGGATACAGCTTTTTGTGTAATATGTTGATGTATTATTTTACATACATTGAATTATATCTTTTTGTTTATCTTAGTGAATTGATGTTACTCTGTAAAAAACTTTTGACTTTGTTTTATCTAATGACTAAAGGAGGGTGAATCAAGAAGCACAGATGTTATGCATGACACTCAAAGATGCTTCAGAAGTATCACTGCATTGCGCAGGTGCATTGCTCATTTTGTGTTGCTATATATACATATTACATATTTGGTAAGTTTTCCCAAACAAATATAAAAGTGAATAGGTTAAAATTAGGGGTGTCCATCGGTCAGTTCGATTTGGTTTTATACATTATTAGTTTGGTTTATCGGTTTTTAATTTTTAAATATGTTAAATCAATAAAATAATTTTTATCGATATTAAGTCCTTAACGATTTGATTTTTGATTTACCGGACAAGAATGATAATGAAAATTTGCATTAATAAAAAGCAGATCGAGTACGAAGATTACGTTTACAAACTTGTAAAATCTATAATTAGTTAATTACAAACTAAAATGCTAAAGTGGATAACTAATTACTTAATTACCCAACAATCCGATAGTAAAACCCAATATCAAACCGATAACTCAATAATCTTTTTTAAAAAAATTATTAAAAATCTGATAATCTAATAATTCAATAATAATAAACTAATAATATTTTTATTAATTCAATTTATGAGTCAATTCAATTTTTTGAGAGTTAAAATCCTCTTCAATTATTATCATCTTAAATACTTTTGAGGATAGGAGTGTGGAACAAAGGGTCATTCATCTGTTCATTGTGGCAAATGGCAATGTTAGTGCTACAAAATCTTGATGTATGACCAGTATCTTTTTATGTGGAGCCTAATGCAATTAGAATATTAGAATTTTAATAAGGAAAAATTATAGAATTACATAACATAATTTATCAAAATCTTTAATATTCCCTACCATACAAAAAAATTATAAAAATCTCTTATTTTTAGATTCTCTTTCTTATTTTTAGATACTTAATACATAATCTTTCCCCCACATGTTAATTACTATAATTACGCCTTTTTTTTTACTTTTTGCAGTCTAATCAATGTCAATCACTGATCAGTTATCCAAATTATCATAATTAATTACAAATTCAATTTTTTATGCTAATACTTTACAGAACACAAAGCGTTTGTCTTCTTCTTCCTTCTTTGTTCGAAAGTTTCCCCAAATTGATTTCTTCCTTGGATCAGTTAACACTTCCAATGGATCTCAACCAACATTAGTTGTTGACAGTGATAACATTCAAGAAACCTGT
>JBCEWC010003648.1:0-29619 GCA_038996855.1 Solanum aculeatissimum
GCTTAAAAAATACATTGCAGTTTTTTTTTTTAATTGTTAATTGCAACAATTTGCATACATTGCATGATTGCAATTAATAAAGGGGGCTGACACATTTGCAGGTAAGGCGCAAGTCCACCTGCGCCTTACCTTTTGCAGTTGACTCCGACGTTAATGCAAAGGGGCAAGGCGCAGCAGGCTCTGCGCCTTTGCCCTTTTGGTATCAAAAAAATTTTGATTGCCCTTTCGATTAATTCTCAATCAATTTATACCCTTTTGGTTCCGGACTCTCTTAGAAGGGCCCCTGTGCGAAGAGAAATTGATCCAAATGAGGGCCAACCTCTTCCAGTCTCTCAAGTTCCCTAAGAGGAGGCGATCACGCATGTAGAGTTCCAAAATATTATTACTATGTTGGTTCAAGCTGTGTCCAACCAAGGTGTTACTCCTCCTCAAGTGCCTTGTCACGACCCAAGCCCAAGTCCTAGGAGTGACATAGAGAATAGGAACCCAAGGATAATCCAAACAAGCCTCATTGCATTCATACACACGTCATTGAATTGGTTCGAAAGCAGAATTCAAACATAATTAAGTGATACTAAGGGATAGGGGCTTAGGACTCAAGCTATGGGATAAGGGGAAATGAGACTCATAATCACACAAACAACAAGAAGTAATTCTAAGGGACGAGATCAAGGGACTCAAGCTATGGAATTAGGGACTTAAGAACTGCACCAACTCAATAACATATCACATCAACATCAATATCAAAGGGGTAACGGTTAACGAAAAAGTCTTTATAGATACATATCATAGCAAGGCTTATACATAGAACATGATATCATCCAACAATGCCTCTACACTACTAGAATTTTGCTATTTGCCGACTGCAGGAGTGCTCAAAATACAGTCGGAAAATGAAGTTTTCCGATGACTTTTCGACTGTTTTAGAGTAGTCGGTATATTGAACGTTGGAAAATGTTTACCGATGACTGTAGTCGGAATTTGCCGACTACAGTAGTCGAAAAATATAAAACTAGATGTCATCATTTAAGTACCTAATCACCGACTACTGTTGTCGGAATATTATTACTAAAAAATAATTTATTAATTTAAACAACGCCGAATACAGTAGTCGTAATATTTAATTAAATAATTAATATATTTTGATTACTGTGGTCGGAAAATATAACTTGTTGGTAAATTATTTATGTATTTTTCGACTACTATAGTTGGAAAAAATAATACAACTATTGACTATGTAAGCAAGCTTCCGATTACTGTAGTCGGTATTTTGAATTTTCTGAAAAAGATAATACTGTTGACTATTGTAGTCAAAAAAATTATAATTTTAATTCATAAAAATATTGTTTATTTGGTACACCAACTACTAAATTATATCACCATTCATCCATAAAATTTCAACAATAAAATCAAACATTAAATATATCCCTAAACATTCAAATTTCATTCAATATAATTGAGTTTAAAAGTTAAGCAACATCAAAATTAATTCTAATAAGTAGTTAGTTGAGATTCAAAACGAAAGTAAATAGTTTAATACAAGTTTAAATCTCATAAAAATGTCTAAATAACCAAAACACAATCTTAGCTTCGTCAGTGTCGGTCTCTTCTTCACCATTATCAGATTCAACCATATATTTCTCCATAAACTTTTGCACTTTAGCAAAGTTAGCTTCAGATGTTTGAAATAGTTCTGTCAACTCTGAAATATGTCTTCTCATTGCTTCCATTTCTTTCGAAGATTGAGAAATAGAAGCACCTGACAACAATGGTGATGGATGACACGAGAAAGGTTGCACGCCAAGCCCATAAACTTTACCCTTCTTCGCACCTCCTGCCACATTTGTCCACATAGAAGTGATATCTTCAGATGATATTTGGATTGTGGAACTAGCCTCAGTAATAGGATGTGTTTGACGTCATCCGTCCAAGCTTCTTTGAAATTCAACCTGAAATAATTGTATAATAAACTCCATCAGAAAGATAATAAAAGGAGTAATTACAATCCATTCATTCTGCAATATACTGTACTTCCAATAGAATTGGAATTGTAGGTTGTCATGCATGTTGATAGGTGATCATTATACAAATTATCTTATACAAATTAGAGGTTATTATAATTTGACAACTCCCAGTCACTAATTGTCAATACTTCTTGAATCTCATGATCAACATATATACCAAAATGCAGAAATCAAGAAGAGTTTAAAGTACAAATAAAACTTACAAACTTGAAAAAAAATATAGAAAGAAACAGAGAAAATTTGTGAGTATGAGTTAGCTAGTTTAACTTGTTCAATGAAAGAAACAAGATTGTGAAATGAGAATCAACTATGCAATCTATATAAAAAAAATACACCCTTTTTTATTTTTTTAGCAGAAAAAAATGCCAAAAATGTATAAAAAGAGTTCAAGAATTGAAAAGGGAAATAATATTCCAAATGCTACAGGGAATGTGCTTAAGGTGAAATTCTAACTATTGTTGATCCAAGTGGTGCTGGAAAGTCTACCATTCCTGTTCACATGATTAGTGTACTTTAACTATTTCAACAAGTAAATCAAAAAAGAAACATGATCTACTTGATACATTGGTGCAAGAAGTAGCAGCCTTCAGATATTTTTAACATGCTAGAAGCCCACAAAAACTAATGAAAATGAAATATGAAAAACAAGGTTAGATTGAGGATTGAAATTTGAGATCATCCTAGTATACATTCCCCAACAAAAAAGCACGGGAAACATAGGAGATTGAAATTTTCTTCCTTTATTATTTTATCCTTTCCTCAATGTTTCAAAACCAAAACAACCATCTAGTTGAACAGTTCAACTGGGAATCAACAGCAGTCTCGTCTAGTTAGACATGTTATGACTTGGTAAAAGAACTAGAAAGATATGGTAAAACAATAACAAAAATCTCATCTTCTTGCCTGCTGATTGACTTTATTGTTCACATTTACAATAGCAACATACTTAGTGAAATTCCACAAGTGAAATCACATTGTGTTTAGAAAAAAGAACTCAAATTAATACGCTCTCACCTGCCATGAGAATGTCATGGGAAAAGAAATTAAGAAGTAAAAGTGTATAGCTATGTTCACATGATCTTAGTAAAGAGAAAAAGGATGGAATATCAAGAATACTACACTGACATGAGAATGCCATGGGAAAAGAAAAATGATAATAATGACTCTTAGGCTTTGCTTGTTATTCTTGTTGGCAAAATAAGGAAAACTTTAATCAACTAAATGTAAACCTAATTTTGGATAGAGTTTGCTGTATAAAAAAGTTGATGTTGAAATTTCAGCAATGCCAATCAACTACGCCTCTCACATCGTCTCAAGTTTCCAGATAAGGCAAGTTTCAATTGTTCATCTAAGCTTATGTTAGATGAAATAATATTAAAGTGTTATAAATTATAAATGTCTCTTCCACACGTGTCTCTATCAATTCTGCCCTTGTTCCATCCATTTTTTTTCTTATGCGTCTCCTCAAATACCTCTCCAATAGACACCTCTTCACCTTTTAATTTTCTCTACGAAAAAATAAATATGAGTTAGATAAAGTTCAATCGCATTTAGTTAAAAGTAAGAAAAATCAATAAAAAAATTATCATTTTCTTCGATGGGCTGCGAAACTCATAGAACCTCCGGTATGTAAAGAGTCACCCTTTATGAAAGTCCGAGCTGTCTTTGCTCGCTCACACTTTTTTATAAATTTAGGAGTGTTTCATTTCTCCAAAAATTTAATCCATATTTCTTCTCATAATCAATCGGGTTTCTCATTCTTTTTTCGAACTTCAAACAACATATCTGAAACTTTTATACGAGCTTTTTTCTCAAAAATAGAATTTATTTTATTCTCATAACATGGCTGTCATGTACACTTCGTCTGCATAATAAATAATAAAATAAGATTGAAAATTTTATATTTGATTGCTAATGTAAAAATAAATTTTATTTTTACCCTAAATTGATTCCATATTTGCTCCCTGATATTGTATGGAAAATCTTTCCATCTACCCCAAGCATCATTGAAGAATGGTTGAATAGATTCTGAAATCATATGCGAGCCGACATATGATGGTGAAAACCTGCATTAAATTTAATTAATGCAAGAAATATATCCACTAATTAAAAAATGCAAAGCTAACTTACCCATCCTCATCGGGGGGGTGAGAATTAGCCTATGAAAAGAATCATATTCTCTAGTCTCTCCAACATGTTGAGTCTTTGAACAAGTTGATGCAGTAGTAGTACTGGTAGATGGTGATGCTGATACAGAGATTCCAATATTTGACCTAGATATATTAGATGTAAATGATGTTGGAGGAACAATTGGAGTCGATGATGGCAGCAGAGAAGAGCAACTGTCATTTTGCGTTATATGATAACTCGAAGAAGAATTTGTACGAGGTGTGGGTACAATATTAGAGCCCAGACTAATTTTTATACCAGATGGTGGTATACTAAAAAGGAAAGGTGGTAATGAAGTCGATAGGGGAGGAAATCCAAGTGGTAATACAGTAGACGGAGGAGGAATATTAGGTGAAATTGAAGGTCATTGAGGAGGAATGACAGATGACAGTGAAGTTGATTGAGGAAAGGTGGGTGGCAATGAATTTGCCTTAGGAGGATCTACATATGGTTGGCTTGATTGACTTGTAGGTGGCAATGAAGCTGATTGAGAATTGTGTTTTTTTCTCTTATTTGTTTTCTTTTGATGATTTCGGGATGCCTTCTTCATTGCCTAAAAAGATACTCAAAATATATACAAAGATATATCGTAAGAAAAGTATGCACAATGATACAAGATAAGTCAAATATGTGCAAGGGTACATTAGATAGTAACACAACCAAATATGTATAATTGTGACTAATGTACTACAATTTTACCAGACTTAACAAGGAACAAAGTAACTTGGTTGCTTGAATTGAAAAGAAATTTCTCAATTCAGTATCCTATAAACACATAATAAAGCATAAAGTAGACATATAAACAAGTAAAAAATATTGATCAAATAACATCTCACTTTAATAAAAAAAAAAAAGTAGATTCCTTTTGTTTACTGTTATAAATAGTAGAAAAAAAATTACAAGCTTCATTAATTAGTATTATGAAGTCTATTTAACAATAGCAATTTGTTTACATAATCAAGATAGATTGTATAGTCCAAGCTAAATAGAATAAAGTTCAAGTTTTAACTAGCAAAATCATGGACTGATCAATCCTATCCAAGCTTAGCAGTTATAAGGAGCACAAATTTGAACGCACATAAAGCCATCTCTAATTAGGACATTTATAGAGTAGAAATTACTTGTAAGGAATCACCAGAGAATAGAAAAACTTCCAATACAAAAATACTCAAACAAAAATAATTCAGATTGCATTGTTATAAATGTTTAAAAAATACTCAATCAGAAACTTATTCTAGATAATTCAGACTATAACAAACTAAACAAGTCAATCAACTTCACTTGATTCATAATCACTATCAAATTCTTCCTCATCACTTCTTTCATAATCTTCGAGTGATTCCTCATCACTTGTTTCATATTCATCAGTTGAGAATTCCTCCTCGGAAGATTCCTCATTGTTACTCCTGATGTTTCTTCCTTATAATTATTTGGATTTGATTGAAGAACAGTAGCATCAAATTCTTCATAGATGCCTTCATTGTTCTATAATTCACCTGCTAATTCATTATCCACAATTGCTTCATCACTTGAAATATCATTTTGATATGCTACATCCAATGCATACTTGACTTCCACTCTTTCAATGGGTTTTGTTTTTATAACTACATGCCACGAAAATTTATTCTTGCACAAGGGATAAGACACATAATATACTTGCTTCACATTTTGTGCAATGATAAATGAATCATAGAAACGATACTGCCTCCTGTGGTTAATTTCAATTATTTTGTATTGAGGATGCACTTTTGTACCACTAGAATCAGGATCATACCACTTACACCGAAAAAGCACTACCTTTTTTTTTGGCCAGCCAACAACATACTCGAGTTCTATAATCTCGTGAAGCACACCATAATAATCAATATTCCCTTCACTTTTTATCCACACCCCACTATTATTGGTTTTCTTGCCTTTGGACCATTCTTCTGTATGAAACTTGTACCCATTGATAAAGTAATTAGACATTATTCTTACTATGCGATCAGGTCCCCAAGCTATATCACGTAAAAACTAGACATTCACGACATCCACAACATTAACCGGATTATGAACCTATATTGAATTAGAAAAATTTTAGAATTTTAAAAATACATATAATTGATGTACAAATATTTAACAGTATTGAGTAACACTTACATATTCTCTAAACCACTCTAAAACTCTAGAATAAACAACATCATTTCCATATATACCAACAAAATAACTGTCCGACAAAATAACAACTTTGATTAGTTAAAGGGATGATGAATCTTGTTTGAAAGTAGGTAATACATATATATATATATATATAATACATGTGTTGTAGCTGATCTTAGCTCCATGTCAGTTAACTTTCTCTTTGGAGCATGTTTTGGACCTCCTTTTCCTGGATGATTGAATATTGAAAAGAATGGTGCCAAAGGATCAGTAATTCCTCCATCATCATGTCGATTGGATCTATTTCTCAAACATGGCACACCATTCTCAAAATAATACGAATAAAAATGAGAAGTTTCTCTTGCCAGATATGCTTCACATATCGTCCCTTCTATTCTCCATCTATTTTTTATTGTCCTTTTACATTTGCCAATAAGCCTGTAAAGTATGACTTTTAGATGAAAGACTTTTTAATTCAAACACATAAAAAATAAAAGAATAAAAGTAATCACCTCTCATATGTATACATCCCATCTACTTTGAACTAGCCCTTCAAGTTGTGCCTCCTGCACAAGATGAATTGGGAGATATTCCATTACATCAACAAAATCGAGAGGAAATATTTTTGCCAACTTGTTTAAAGCTAGGAAAATATTACTCTCCATGTAGTTTAGGTTTCCACCCTTAATGTGCTAGAACACAACTCTTTGAAAAAAAGATTTATTTCTGTGATAGGTTTTCATATTCTATCAGGCAAGGCATTGAATGTAATAGGCATCAAAGATTCCATAAAAATATGACAATCATGACTTTTCATAGACATCAACTTTCCTTCTTTCATATCAACACATCTAAATAAGTTTGAAGCATATCTATCAGGCATCCTTAAATTCTTAACCCAATCATAACTTTCTCTCTTCTCATCCAAAGTAAATGTGTAACTAGCCTTAGGCTTCTGAATCTTGTTGTTAAAATATGTCAAGTACAACTCACTTCGCCTATAATATTCTTTTAAGTTCATCCTAGCCTTCAAATTATCTTTTGTCTTGTTGATATCCATCACAGTATTAAATAAGTTGTCAAAAAAATTCTTCTCGATATGTATGACATTCAAATTATGTCGAAGAAGGGCATGCTTCCAATAAGGTAACTCCCAAAATATGTTTTGTTTTGTCCAATTATGTGTAACACCATAACCAGGTATTTTAGATGATGGAGAATCAGTTACCTTAAGTAGATCCTTAACTTTATGCCAAATTTCTTCAGGCAATAAAGTTGTTGGTAGCTCTTCAAAATCAGTTTGATTCTTCATAAATGCACTGGTGTTTCTCCTAAATTCATGATCCATTGACAAGAATCGATGATGACAGTTGAACCATGAGTTCTTACCTCCATGTTTCAATGTGAATGCTTTTGTGTCTTCCATACAACATGGGCAAGCTAACTTACCAGTAGTTGACCATCCAGACAACATTTCATAAGCAGGAAAATCATTTATAGTCCACATCAAAGCAACACACAATATAAAAAAAATTTTCTTGAATACATCATATGTTTCCACACCTTGATTCCACAATAACTTTAATTCATCAATCAAAGGCTCCAAGTTTATGTCAATCAATTTTTTTGGATTGTGTGGACCTAAAAAATACAAGTTAGAAATAAATATGGACTTGTCATACATAACTCGGGGGAAGATTATATGGTTTAACAAACACTGGCCAACATGAATATGGTGCAGCAGAGAACGCAAATGGAGTGAATCCATCAGTACATAATCCCAACATAATATTTCTAGGTTCAATAGCAAAGTCAGAAAATACTCTATCAAAATGCTTCCATGCTTCTCCATCCGAGGGATGACATAGAACACCAGGTGGACTTTTATGTTCATCATGCCATGTCATATGAGGAGTAGAGCTCATTGATGCATATAACTTCTTTAACCTAGGTATAAGGGGTAAGTAATGCATTGCCTTCACTGGAACCTTCTTCCTTTTGGCATTCGTGACTTCCTTATAACGAGCTTCATTACAAAACTTACAATTTTCTAAAGCTGCATCATCTTTATAGAATAACATGCAACCTTTCTTACAACAGTCAATTCTCTTTGATGAAAGTCCCAACTTCTTTGTCATGTAGAAATCTTTGGGTAAATCCATTTCACTCGGATTAAGCTCATTCATAAGATCAATGATAGAATCCATGCCCACTTGAGAAATTGAGTAATCTGATTTTATACTTAGCAATCTAACAACATTAGACAACTAAGAATGCTTTGATCCTTCATATAATGGATGATTAGCTTTAGTAACTATTCATAAAAGTGCTTAGCCTCATCATTTGGTTCAGATTGAACCCCTGGAAACATCCCAAAAGCACCCCTCAACATTTCACTAAATCGAGAATTTGCAACGTTATTATTCTCTACGGGACCATCCTTACCATCAAACAGATTCTGAAAATTAACATTAGCTATATTGGCATTATTCTCTCCATTAATTGTCCACACATAATAATTATCTATAAATTCCTCCTTCAAAATATGAAATTCAACTTTATCTGACTTCAATAACTTGATACACTTGCATTTTGCACAAGGACACCTAATTGTACCTTCTATAAGAAAATTATTTCTACTTTTCGCCTTTGCAATAAATTCCTTAACCCCATCTATAAATTCCACCTTCAACCCAGCACGATTAGGATGGGTTCTATCATACATCCATTTACGATTTGTAAATTCTATCTACACAAATAAATAAAATTGAGAATTTAACTAGACAAACTAGCAACAACTCAATTAAGAACACATAAAAGAGAACTCATACTTTAAAGTTAAGTTAGAGAGAAATCTTTAAAATGAAGATTTTTTACCTACAAAGAAGTGAGAAAATCAATCCAAATCAATGTTAAAAAGAAAACATGACACACAATAACTAAAAACTTAAGGCACGACTAGAAAAGTAATAATCCAATTAAATTTTCTCTAGCTTGGTGTCACCATCACCTTTTCAGTGACTAATGGATGTTTGAATTGTGTTGCCTGAATATGTAGAGCTCCCTAGTATAAGTAATTAGTCCAGGTACAATCAGCCAAAGCTCTACTAATACTAGGGAGTTATTTTTCCTATGTTGGAAATAAAAGACTATTATCTGATGTTGAAGATTCAATAGCTAATGGAATTCCCTGCTTAAGAAGAGCAAGCCTAGTTTTGTCACTTGGATGAAAGAAAAATTCTATTTCATTGAGGATAAAGGAGTTCAGTCTTTAGTATATTCAGAGTTGATCTCTGAGTTGATGAAGTTATTGAAGTGCAATAATGCTATAGAGGAAAGAGTTCTTGTTTCACTTTTATTACTCAGACTGGCAAACAATTCAAGTATGAAATTTTGCAAGCATTCATAAACTTGTATGCTCTACCATTAGAGAAAAGTTAAATTATTACTTTCATAATATCTAATCAAACTTTTATCATAAAAAAAACAACACATAGTTGAACTTTTTTCAGAAAATTTTGGTCTTATTTTTTTTTCAGATTATTCGGCAATTGTGTAGTCTCCCCTGGTGCAGCCCTATTCTTTTTAAGATGCTTTTAGAAATTACTCACTTTGTTGGCCAACATACCACTAAATAAAATATGCTTCATCTTCTATACATCAATAGTGTAAAATTTTCAAAACACTCAAATTACTTTACAAACAACGACATACCCAGTGGAATCCCAAAGTGGGGTATGGGGACTCGAGCCACTTTAAAAGTACTTAATAACTCGAAAGTAACTAACCATATACACGAAATTAATAACTTGAAAATAATATAAGTTATAGATTATAACTTTTGACAACAAGTAACTGCACTTATTATGTGAAGAAGCATTTACACTTACACTAGAAAAATCAACAAAATCATTTAGTGAAGTTGTTCCTAAACAACTTTAACAGTCCCAAAGGTATTTTAGCAGAGTAATGAGGATTTCATTAAAGAAAAATTGAGAAACTATAAAAAGAAAAGGAAAAGGTTAATATACAACAACAATAGCATGAAACAAGCTATTAATAGATATTGAAGAATCCAATTACAAATATCAAGAAAGAGAAAGCATAATCTTAAGTTGAAATTAGCAAATATATACCATTTTGTTTATGTTACTTCAACCAAATTGAAACCCTAATGAGGAGGAGAGTTGACATTACCTCAATCAAATTGAAACCCTAACGAAGAAGAGAGCTTACAGTACCTCAATCAAACTGAAAAATCCAAATCTCTTCCAACTTTGAGTAAACAACAATCGTTGATTAGAGAGTTGCAGGATGGTAGTGAGAGTTCTTGTCTTCTGTACGATAGTGAGGAATCCTCAAAAGGACTTCCAGGAATTCAAAAGAAATCCTTTAGATTAGAGTGTTTTTGTAGATGAGGCATCCTCTAGGGTTTTGATTTTTGACCGAGAGAGTTGAGTGAATATTCGACTAAGAGAGTAATAAATTATTAGAACTGATATAATATTATTTTACTCGGTAACAATAATTTTCTAATTTAATTAATTTTTAATTAAGAAAGAATGTAATATGGTCGACTGTAACAGTCGCCATTTAAATATATATTTTTAATTATTTTAATAAATTTATGACTATAGAAATTGGAAAATTGATCAATTATTTTATTGATTTTATTTTTCAAAATATTGACTTTAGTAGTCGAAATCATCGTCGGTAAATTTTTGAAAAAATTATAATAACATAAAATATAATTTACCGATGACAGTAGTCGAAAAAATATCCAAACTTCCGATTACATATTTGTAGTCAGCAGTCGTAATTGAAAAATAGCCTATTTCTAGTAGTACTAGTTCATAGAAAAATGGGGGTCAATGCATACCCCGAGCAAACCCTCAAAGTAAATAACATAAGATAACCATAACATAGCATAGGTAGATAGAAGGTGGATCTTGTCCTTGGAATAAAGGACTCACCACAAGCAAACTTTCACAGCGAACATAACTACAAAGAGATGGATGAGGTAAGGCTTCGGTCCCTACATGGTTAGATCATGTAGGCAAAAGTATGTGTTAGTATGTTTGAATGTACTAAGTATGCAAACATGCAATGCATATGATCATGGTAAACTTGCATCTCAATGTTAGGTGACAAGGGCATATATATATAGAAGAGATTATATATAAAAGAATACCATATCAAGATGCCTTAAATCATGATGCATGAATGCCATAATAAATAAAATAAATGGGGATGGGACCTCAACCGACATGTAAGACCATGAGAGTTATTACATGGAATCTCAGTGTTGCCTCTACGCTGAAGAAAGAGTAGCCTACCTCACCTTACAAGAACTACACCCTTTTCAGGGAGTAGGTTTCATGTACATAATCATCCATATGGGGAAAATATGATCCTACGATGGCATGTAGTTATGAGAAAGGTAGGCTTTACATTAAGGACTCCTTAGGTTGAGCCCCCACATCCAATCTCATTTGGTGCTATGTCATCACCCACAAAAATACATATACATATATATGCTTGAAATATATCATTTCAAATCATAATCATGCATACTTTGGCTAAAAAGTCAAATCATACTTCATAACCTGCATACTTGGGCTTGAAAGCCAAATCATACTTCAATTCATAAAAATAACTCAATCATACTTGTCGTGATGGTGTATACACACCCATAATTATTTAAAGACATATCATAGACATTATGTGATCACATTTCATGTCATAACCATACTTATCTTAAAATCATAATCATAATTGAGTAATAACTCACATTTTTATAAATCTCATAAAAAGGCTTGTTCAGGCATGCTCATGTCATGAGGAATGAAGAGATAGCATGGGTACTTGAATCCATACTTAAAATGAGATAATAATATAAAAACATTCATAATGCATGAAGAAATCAACAATTGAATCATACTTGAAATTACCCATGCATAAATACATAATTAAAAGGGACATGCAAATTTAAATCTCATAAAATCTATGTAAATTAACATGCTATGACTTAATTCATGTTAAAATCAACAACTGATAATGACCCATATCTTAATTTTATCAATTTGAAGCTAAATCATAAGACCCACTTGTAAATCATATTTAGAAATAATGAAAAAAAAGAAACAAAATTTGGGGCTTGATGATTGGAATGTAATCATGAATGAAATCACACATACCTTGCTTAGAAAGATGAGTTTGAAAAGAATTTAGCTTGAAATTGAAACCGCAATTGAATCCTAGCTTGAATTCTTGAAAATGAGACTTGGAGAGTATTTTGAGAGTTTTAATTCTAGATCTAAGTGTTAGACTTGAAAGAAGTGTTATGAAATACATAAGGGTTGATTTAGAAGGATATTAGAGTAATAGGAGGTCCAAAATACCCTTAGAGTTGGGGAAAAATACCAAAAAGACCTTAATGAAAGGAGCCTTAAAAATTGATCTGGAAAGCACCGCGGATGGCTTCACTGGATGTGAACCTTTTCACGGTCCATGAAAGTCCTCCCGTGAAAGTGACCCTGCACTGACAGGTTTTATAAAAATGGGCATAACATTTTTCTCCAAACTCAGAATTATGTAAATTTAGATGAGTTGAAAAGCTAATTCAAAGAGATTTAATTTGTTAGGTTATGAGTCTCCCAATTATATTTGTGCGAGTAGATATGATCATTTGAAGTTGACCCTTATGTCGGTTCATGCAAAAAACTTAGTCAATGGAATTCTTTTAGACTTGTCTTGATGTAAGAGATCAATAACGACACTAAACCACATACCCAAGCTTGAATTGAAGGTTTGAAAGTGAATTTAGCTTGGGCTTGAAGATTCAATGGAGATCCTTCTACTAGAGCTTAAAAGGAGGATTCAAAAGGTGTTTTGAGTGGGTGAATGAGAGGCTAAGTGTTATGGAATGTATGGAGTGATATGAATAGCTTAGAAATTGATTTGGGAGGTTAAAGGGGTCATTGAACATACAAAATAAGCTTAGGGTTGGAGGAAAAATACCAAACTAGCCCCACCTAAATAGACCTTGAAAGGTCACCTGGACACCTTCACGGAGGCACTTCACAAGCCATGAAGTGCACCACGACTCGTGGTGCCCTCCATGGAATGAAATGGCTACTGATTCAAGGCAAGAGGCTCACCATGTAATCCCTTCACATGGCTTGGTGTGCATCACGGTCTATTAAGTGGCTTGTGGTGTGCACCATCAATGGGACATCCCCCTTTTCATGTCGAGGCAACCTCCACGAGCCCTTTCACAGCTAGTGGTGCCTTTCACGACACGTGAAGGTCTCCTTGGAAGGTAACTTTGGCCAAAATCCTTGGAAAAGAACCATGTCCAACCTTGTTTCATCCTTACGAAGTCTAGATACTTGTAAAATTTCTCTCAAAAATGAAATTTCTAGCCTTTATCTGATCTTACTACTTGTGGGGTATTACATGCCTACTCCGGCTACTAGGATTCAAGAATTCATGAGGATGAATCCACTCAAATTCCATGGCTAAGGTGGATAAAGACCCCTAAGAATTCATTGATGAGTCCTACATGATTGTGGTAACTATGAGGGTATCTTCAAATTAAAAAGTGGAGCTTGTGGCCTATCAACACAAAGGTATGGTATGATTAATAGGTGATGGAGAAAGGTAAATATGTAGGTCCTATTGAATGGGAGGAATTCAAGAGTGCTTTCCTAGATCGATTCTTCCCATTGGAGCTAAGGGAGGCCAAGATTCAAGATTTCATCAACCTTCACCAAGGGAGCATGAGTGTGAGGTAGAGTATGCCTCAAATTTACCAAGTTGTTTAGGTATTCACCTTTCATGGTCGCCGATCCAAGGGCAAGAATGAACTCTTATACCAACTTATCATGACTCAACTTTACAAGTCATGATGACACCTACCTTAACCACCGATAGGTAATCCTAAACTTGATCCAGAATGGCTAGTAACGGGTGAGGGCATAAGGGAACCCAACAAATGTCAGTTGATAATCTAATCATAAAAAAAGGAATTGATACTGTATAAACATACAACCACACTATATTAACCTTCCCATGACTTGGAAGTCACTTGTACAGAACTATCATAGACAAGATACAATATAACTGAGTCACAATCTATATACATATACACAACAAAAATAATACACAAGGAAAGTCTAAGGTAGAAAAAGACAACCATTAATATAGATGGAGACCGAACGGAGCTAAGAATGCCCAATGCTCACCACACGTCTTTGGTTATGACAGGAATCACTAGAGGAATCAACGTTGTTGGCTCGTGTTGGGTCCTGCATCACAAACAGATGCAAAATGTAAGGTGAGTACTAGAAATTGGTACCCAGTAGGCATCATAGGCCGACTAAGTAAAAACATTAAATAAAGCAAGGATAAACTATAATATAAATCTACAAGTATCTGATCATAAGAACCAAAGCAGTATGATAATAAATATATAAGTAACTAAAAACTAGATGACAGTGTGGTGATGTACATGGGTGTAAGGTCCTACTATCTATGCCTTGAGTCAATCGAGCCCTCATAAGCCTAGAAGGTACACCCACACATAAGAATTAGGTGAAGAGGTGTACGGTGTAAGGTTCATGTAAGGACCCGTAAGCTAGAAAGTTAGAAAGTGCAAAAGAAGTGAAACTAAAAATATTGCAAATCAAGAGTACGAGCCTCATTTACGACTTGTGGTTCAAACCACGAGTTGTAAAAAGGGCTCATGAATGGTATTTGTAGGATTAGAAATTTGACCAAATGTAGGAGCATTATATGAAGGGTATTTATAATCCATAAATGGGACTATGGACCGAAAATCGGGTCGTGGATGAAGGTGCTACCAGATACTCAACCTATCTCCATTCCTCCTTACCAAATGTCCCTAGTGGAGTTAAAAGAAGGGTTTTATTAGGCCAAGTAGGTCTTCATGGGGTGCCACGATATTGTTTATGAGAAAGAAAGATGGGTCATTTCGAATGTGTATAAACTACCAATAACTGAACAATATCACTATTAAGAACAAGTATCCACTTCCAAAGATTGATGACATGTTTGATTAATTGCAAGGGGCCAAACACTTCTCCAAAATTGACCTTCACTCTGGTTATCATCAACTAAAGATGAGGGAATATGACATTCCCAAAATGACCTTTTGAATAAGGTAAGGTATTTTAAATTTGTGGTGATCTATTTTTTCCTAACCAATGCACTAGTAATATTTATAGACCTCATAAATAGGGTATTCAAACCTTACCTTGACATGTTAGTGGTGGTGTTTATCTATGATATCTTGATCTATTCTCGAAGTGAAGAGGAGCATGTAAGGCATTTAAGGGTGGTGTTGCAAATATTAAGGGAGCAAATATTATTTTCTAAGTTTGAAAAATGTGAGTTTTAGTTGAATGAAGTTGCATTCCTTGGACACATGGTGTCGGGTTATGGGATTAAAGTTGACCCCAATAAGATGCAATTGGTTAGAAATTGACCTAGACCATTGACTCCTTCGGACATTAGAAGCTTTTTGGGCCTAACTGAGTATTATAAAAGATTTGTTGAAGGGTTCTACTCCATTTCATAACCATTAACTAGGTTGACTCAAAAGAAAGTAAAATTTGTATGGACCGATGAGTATGAGAAGAGTTTCCAAACCTTGAAGGCTTGATTGACTTCGACTCCAATCTTGATCTTAATAGAGGAAACCAAAAGATTAATGGAGTATTGTGATTCCTCACAGATTGGTTTGAGTTGTGTGTTGATGCCAAATGAGAAGATGATTTCCTATGCATCAAGACAATTGAAGGTATATGAAAATAATTATCCAACACATACTTGAACTTGCAATTGCAGTTTTTGCATTAAAGATATGACATCATTACTTGTATAGAGTCCACGTTGATGTCTTTACTAATCACAAGAGCCACCAACATGAGTTCATTCAAAGGGACCTCAACTTAAGACAAATGAGATGGCTAGAATTTCTTAAGAATTATGATATGAGTGTAAAATATCATTCGAGCAAGGCTAATATGGTAGCCGACGCACTTAGTAGAGTACCCATGGGAAGTGTGTCACATCTTGAAGGTTATGGAAAAATGTAGTTAGCAAAGTAAGTTCGTAGGTTGGTTAGGTTGGGACTTGGGAGTGAGATTGAGTGATGCCGACAATGATAGTGTAATGGTATTGAATGGCTCTGAGTCTTTATTGATTGAGGATGTCAAGTCTAAACAAGATCTTGATCTTCTGGTTAAATTGAAGGCCTTGGTGAAGGATGGTAAAGTAAAGGTTTTCTCACAAGGGAGATAAAGGTACTTCGGTACCAAGGTAGGTTGTATGTGTCGAATGTCGATGGGTTGAGAGATTTGATACTGCAAAAAGCTCAAAATTCCTCGTATTACACTCATCCCAGTTCCACTAAGATGTATAGAGACCTAAATGAAGTGTATTGGTGGAACGAAATGAAGAATGACATAGCAAAGTTTATGGTCGAGTGTCCCAATTATGAACAAGTTAAGATTGAACATCAAAGGTTAGGTGGACGTGTTAAGCATATAGCTAGTGTTACTTCTGAGCTAGGATCAAACTTTTCTTTTAAGTATGATTGGGCCCTGCAGTGGTAGAACCTGGTGGACTGGATGTACTATTTCCCAACCTTCTGTGAACTTTTCTTCTCTTATGATTTTTGCTACTTTCTTTTTGTTTGATAGTATTGGTCTTGTTTAGAGCATCAGTCTAGTCACTCAACTAATCCACTCGTCCAAGACATTGAAATCCCTACTTAGAAGTGGGAAGAGATTAATATGAACTTTGTATTTGGGTTGCCTAAGATCAAGAGATATTTCAACTCTATATAGGTGATAGTGGATGAAATGACAAAGTCGGCTCACTTCTTATCGGTCAAGACAACCTTTAGTGTTGAAGATCATGCCAAGTTGTATATCTAAAAATTGGTGAGGTTACATGTGATTCCATTGTCTATCATATCAGATTGTGGAGCTCAATTTACCTCTCACTTTTGAAAGTCATTTCAAAAGAGCCTTGGTACTAAGGTGAAGTTGAGTACCCTTTTTCATCCCTAAATAAATGGACAAGCTAAAAGAAAAATGCAAATGCTAGAAGACATGTTAAGGGATTGTGTGTTGGAATTCAAAGAAAGTTAGGATGACCATCTACCTCTTATTGAATTTGCCTACAACAATAACTTTCACTCTAGTATTGAGGTGACACAATTTGAGACCTTATATGGTAGATAGTGTAGATAACTGGTTGGGTGGTTCAAAGTTGGTCAAATAGCTTTGATAGTTCCAAACTTGGTCATGGATGCCATGGAAAAATAAGACTCGTAAAGGAGAAACTGAAAATATCTCAAAGTTGACAAAAGGAGAAGAGACCTTGAGTTCAATGTTGATGATTAGGTGTATTTGAAGGTATCACTCATGAAGGGTGTAGTTTGATTTGATAAAAAAGGGAAATGGAGTACTAGGTATGTAGGGCCTTATAAAATTGTGAGAAAAGTCGGCAAGGTGGCTTATGAATTAGATTTTCCATAGGAGATAAGCAGGATTCACCTGGTGTTTCATGTATCAATGTTGAGGAAATTTATGGGTGATCCAAACTCCATAGATTCATTGGAGGATGTGAGCATTGAAGAGAATTTGACTTATGAAAAAGTATAGGTTTAAATCCTAGATCAAAAAGTGAAGAGGTTAAGAGACAAGGAGGTTACATCCATTAAAGTACTTTGGAGGAATAAACAAGTTGAAAGTGTGTTTTGGAAAGCGGAAGCGGACACGATGAAGTAATACCCTCATTTATTCCACTTTACTCAAGCCTAAGGTACGAAGTTCTTCTTAACCTAAGACCTCAAATTCCTTGCATTTCATTTTTTATGTTGTTTATGAATATTTACATATTTATGGGACTGTTTTGAATGATGTTTTAAAGTGTAAATCTGAAATTTTTTGTGAAAAGATGTTTAAATTGCATTTTTTCGTTCATGTTGGGTTGTTAGCTATTTTCTTAGTCCCTAGATCTACGTTTAGTATATTCTGGGATGAATATTCCCAAATGAGAGATATTGTAAGGACCTATAATCTAGAAAGTTAGAAAGTGCAGAAGAAGTAGAATTGGAAATGTTGCAGGTCAAGAGTACAAGCCTTATTTATAGCTCATGGTTCAAACCACATATTGTAAATAAGGCTCGTGGATGGGATATATAGAATTAGAAATTTGGCCAAGTGTAGGAGCATTGTACGAGGGCTATTTACAGTCAATAAATATGATTATGGATCATAAATAGAGTTCGTGGATAGAGGCCTTGAGTTGGAACTATGAAGAACAGAACGAGTTGTAGGTCATTTTACGGACCATAGTTTAGTCTTGTGGTTGAGGGTCCAGAAGATGAAAATTTTCTACGTGTAAAGGGAAACCACGAAAGATTTATGTGACCCGTAGTTCATTCTATGAGTCGTAGATTGGACTTTAGGGACTAGTTTAAGAAGATTCCAAAATGAATAGGACGAAACCCCATAGTATCATCCGTAATCAAGGTCATGGTCTGGAATCCGATAGTTTTAGTGAAGGATAATTTTATCCTTTTCTCGTACCCTAAGCTTGAAACTACATCATTTTGAAATTCTTTTTCTTCCATATCAGACCCCAAAACCCTTATCCACTCTCATTCACTCTATTTCTAAAATTCTTCAAAATTCTCTAAGGCAAACATTCTCCAAAGCAAGGACTAGTGTTTCTTCCAAGAGCTTTCTTCTTCAACTTCTTTAAGCCTTTCCTTAAGGTCATTATCAGGTATATGAGCTTGATTTTTAGGTTTCTTTCACCCACAAAGACTAATCATGATTCCTTTTACCTTTTCATTAAGTTCTTAAAAGTAATGAGTTCCGTGGGCATGATTTAAATAAAGCTTTAATGATGTATTTTCATGTATTTTGACTATACTGATACAATGTGATGATGTACTATGAATTTTAATAGTTTTCAAGAATGAATGTCATGATTTCATAATCTAGGGTCTCCCAATGATGATGCGGGTTGCTTAGACTTGATTTTAAATTGATTAATTTTATCATGCTATTACTCAATACTCATGATTCATGTTATTTAAAGAACATTGCATGAGCCTAATAAATTTATTATGAGTTCCTACATGATGCTAATAATAAAGAGATTAAAGAATGTTATGAAAGTATGAATGTTTTCAAAGATGTAAGTGTGTTGCAAAGCTCTTAATGGTATTTAAAATGGACCCTCAATGTGAAAGGACAATTCCAGTTGAATAAATCTCAAGTTAATAAGCTATTCCTAAAGATGCTACTTATGATTCTAAGTTATGATTACATGATTATACTAATATTTTGAAGTATCCCATGAAAATGACTTAGCATAGAATGGGGCATGGAGGTGGGATTCGGTAAGAGAACCCTAGTAGCAATCCCTTGTTCCATTAATTATGTGCCACCATAGGAGCCCTTATAGACTAAGGCTAGTGGATCCATAATAGCAAAATTGAACTAAGATATGTATGCATAAGTTTACGGAGTTCCACCCGGCAAGTGGACTTTCTGTGCCAATGTAGGGGTTTATGTTAGATTTCATGTAGCAGCTCGCATGGCCTTAAATGTCAGTTACAGTCTCCTCTTACAAAGTTATCTACTTAATGTTTATGTCCCTTAAAATATGTTTCATGTGATGCATTGATCTTTACTTCATATTGAGCTCTATTCTTTGGCTATGGTTTGCATGTTTTGAATGATGGCATTACAATTTCATGTTTGCATTGCATCTCACATGCTTAATACATTCAAATGTACTAATGCATATTTTGTCTACATGATATCATCATGTAGGGATCGACACTCCCCCTCCACTAACACATGACTAGCATTGAGTCCAAGGCTAGTAGTTGATTGGTGAGCCATTTATTTCGGGGACTACACTTTTATCTTATTAATATGTTATGTTGAGACACTTGTTCATTTAAAGTTATATTTATGGAGACTTTTATTTTTTATCTTCTTTTCATGACTTTTGTACTTGAGGGGAGTTTTGGTTATGTCTTAGCCCCCCGCTAAGTCTTTTATGTAGTAAGGTGTGTTTGGACAAGATGGTCTATGATTTAAGTTGATGAACTTTCACGATTTCAAATGAGCTGATATTTCCCATAGTCCCTTCCCTACTTTTTGATTCCGCTTTACTTTGGTGCATACCTATGAATATTTGATGAATTCTAAGAGGCTTGGATGAGGTACCTTCAGGTTTATCATTCATTATGTTATGACTACGCTCGAGGGTCGGGTTGTGATAGTTCAACGATGTCAATTCTCAACTAATCTCGTAATTCAGTGACATGCGCAAAATCACAAATCTTATGGAATAATCCAACTGGCCTTTACTGTAGGTTGTATACCCCGACCTGACCTTTAACCTAGGCTAGCACCTGGCCTTTAACCCAGGTTATGACCTGGCCCTTATTAGGATAAGGCAGATGTGGCTAGTGTTCTACCTTGACCCTTAGGCCTCAGATTAGTCCAATATGCCCTCCATCGATGTTGTCTCTATCGGTATAGCCTCTAACTATGGGTATACAAAATATAGCTAATCCTCATTTATACACTTCCTAGTAAGAGGATACGTGATCAATTATGGAGTATGTTTGGGCCTTAAGTGTACGAGACCTTACTAGAAGCTCCAATATGATATCATCGGTCATTTATATATTTGAACGAAATCTAATGTATCGCGAGAACGTTCCAAGGTAACCAGCCAATCATATGGATAATCAGGTTCCTACATCATCATGGCCTATCTAAGGCTAAACCCTAATGACTCAAGTCTTCTAGTCCAGTCTACAAGAATCTATGCCTCTCAAGTCACACCGAATATAAGTATGGCAGTTTACTGATCCTGACTAATGCAGGTTTAAGGCATCACTAGCCTTAGCCTAAACTAAGGCCCAAAAAACAACACATACTCAAAAATGCAGTAGAGAATCAACATATCAATCCCAAGAAATCTTAGTATGTCCACAGGTACTCTGTCAGACTCATATATTCATGAATACCACAGGCAGTAAATATGCTAATCACAAGTGATCTCAACAAATTAAATAGATACTCTGACAACCTTGTATATCATGTAGTACAATTATTCCAACATATATGGCCTCCAACCACCCTCATGCTTACTATGCATGCTACCCAAATAGGCTTTATGTATTCTAACTTAGTCTAGAAGAAAAGAGACCTTAGCCTACCTAAACGTCAATCACGTACGCTCTGAATCACTTTTCAGACATCTTACCCTTTCGAGCAGCCTCAGAACGTTGACAGGCTATTAAAAAGAAGATCATAATATCAATATGGTCATTGTGTCACTAAAATCACAAGAAATGGGCGTAAACCAATTCTGGGGCCGAAGAACGAGTAAATAGGGTCTGCATTTGAAATCCTATAACAAATTTTGTATAATGATTCTTACAGCTACCTGAGCCTGTATCCCAAATTAGGGCTCAATCTGATACTTAGACCAATACAGAACGACCCAACAACAAATGATATTTCTTTACGGAAACTAAAGAACAAATAGCAGGTTCTACAACATGTTTACCTCAAATGCAACTCAGTCAGCAAGTTTTGATACCACTACAACGACCGTCTCAAACAATTCACATAGAATAGACCTAAATTTTATTGAAATTCGATCCAAAATGATCGAGTAATCATTTTTTGAAGTTTTTGATAAATACACTTAATACACAGAAGGAAAAATAGTAAAATTACCTCAACGACATGGAAAATATAATTTTCGTCACTTCCACGATATTTTCCTTAAAATTTCACACAAATTGGCCTTGTGAATCACTAATTTGGCCTTGAAATAATCAAATTATCACTGTTTCAATATTCCCTCTTTTCTTATCATCAAATCTGGAATTTAACCTGTTATGTCGCCTTACTTTGGTCTTCGCGATTGCGGTGAACAGTACCCCGTGATCGCGGTACATCAAATGACCTCTGCGAACGCGGGAGGTCCTTGCTGACCTCCGTGACGGGACCAGCTAACCCGCGATTGCAAAGTGCTAGACAATTAGCCTCTGTGAACATGGCCAAAGGCCTCGCGATCGCGGAGCACTGTGGCTGCACCAGATATCAACCAAGCTCAATTTCTCCAACGGGGTGTTCAAAACTTAGTCGGAACCCCATACACGCAAATGAACTATGTAACTCTACCAAAATCGACATTTCAGATTCAATGGCGCAGTCCAAATTCTCATACAAGGTCATTATGATCAAATGGGAGTCCCACTTTCCAAAGCCAAATTTAGTCAATTTTTATCAAGGGGCCAAATGAATCTAGAAGCTTCAGGAACCGAATGAAAAGTCATTCTAGACCAAACTCAACGTTCAGAACTGACTACGATGTCAGATTTTCTATTCAGGCATATTTTTCAAAAATGTTGACCAAAGTCAACTATTGGCCTATTCTAAAGGCTAAAATGCAAAATTTCATATAAATTAACACTGAAATCCTCGGTACTCAAACTGATCATGTTTCTAACCAAATTTGGTCATTGCAAAGCTGATGAAACTATCAAAATTTCGTTCTGAGGCCATTTACCCAGACTTTATTGCAAAACTTATCTTTCAACTTTAAGGAGACCTAATACGGAAAACTGCACATCTTCCAAACGAATGACCAGGTGACCGAACTATTAGCACCAACAAGTCATAAATGACCTGGGATCGCTCTAGGAATGCTCTTACCGATGTAAAAGATGCAAAAACACAAAAATGCCCTAGAGGGTCATTACATAACCTAATTTTAATTTTTTTTTGCTTTGCCATAATGAAATCATTGTTTCATATGAAAAAATAATTTTGAATAAAAGAGAGAATGTTAAATATAAAATATCAAAAGTTAGTTGAAGTATGTTTCGCTAATCAATGGGTAATATTTCAAGTAGAAAACTCCCACTCACAAAAGTTTATATATGAAACTCAAAAAATTGGAATAATTTAGGTGTATTTTTTATCCTCAAAACAATGTGAATTTGTTAATAATTTTCTTTCACATGGCATATACATTGTTGCAAAATATTGATGCATCGATCACACGTTATCTTTTGGCACCAAAAATTAGACTTTCGGTGAATTGTATTTTCTTGGCAATTAACATACAATTTAGTGATTTTACTGTTATAAACATAATTTTTGAAATTTTAATATTAATTTAGTAACTTTAATATTATAAATAATAAGTTTAGTGAGTTATTATTTACTAATCAAGTGAATTACACTAATGGTACTTGAAACGATTCTTATGAGCGATTTGCTTGATAAATTCCTAAAAAAAGAACAACTTCCAACTGCAAAATCCTACGCATTTGCTGGCAATAACTAGAAACTGTTTATTCGGCATCATTAATATTTAATAGTAGCTTCCCACCCATTGGAAAATTAAAAATTAAACTTGTTCATATTAGATGTTTACTTCTAATAAATAAATGTATAATATGTACTGAAATATACACAATAATTATTAATTTATAGTCAATTATATATTTTTTTACTTTATTAAATGATTAAATACTCTTAAATTATTCAACTATAATAAACTACGTTAGTTTAGTATAAACACTCGTGCCAATAAACTTTTACCCATTGAATATGGTCAATCCCTATGTATCATAAAGTTCCAATCTTTTAACCATAAATAAATAAATAAAATAAAGTTCCAACCTATACCCACCCAACCACACTTGATAACATATAACATACTTCTATCTTATGTCATTATCTGTCATTTAACGTTTTAGTACGTGCATTAAAAAAAAAAAGAAGAAAAACTTATGTGAATAAGCAAATGTATACTAGTTAATTAGTTAATATAGCTATAGTTTGAATTAATTATGGTTTACGGTAAATATCTAGCTACAAGAGTTTTGTATAATTCGCACGGTTTATACAAAT
Organism: Solanum aculeatissimum; assembly: GCA_038996855.1. NCBI lineage: Eukaryota > Viridiplantae > Streptophyta > Magnoliopsida > Solanales > Solanaceae > Solanum > Solanum aculeatissimum. The sequence goes on from JBCEWC010003648.1 coordinate 24,338, forward strand.
GTTGAGCGCGATTATACAAAAATTGTGCGCGAATCAAATAGTATAGCGAAATATACAAACATTGCAAATTATATAACGAATTATACAAATGTTGTGTACGAATTGTATAATAAATTATTATACAAACATATACAATCCCTGCACAAACTATACAAACGTTGTTATAACTATAATTACAAAATATAATTATCCAAACTATAGCTATAAATGGCTACATGCGAAAATTCCTTCGCATCAAGTGATTTGAATAATTACCCTTAGGGGAAAGCAACCTTTTATTGCATTACTAGAAGCCTAGAATTATATCCTGAAGTAATAACTATTTGACCAAACATATAGCAGGTATAGGGAGGACTATTAAATTAGTCAACCTTAGTTGAATCAAGAACTCGTTAGATTTTACTTGATTATTATAATCATTATTATTTTATTTTACTTGATTTCACACAACTTTATTAGTATTAGTATTTATTTTTTGTCATGTTACAAAGACATTCATCACTTGAGTCAAGAGAATCTTTAAAAATATTTTTGAAATTTATGACTTAAAATGAGCCACAAATATTTTTATAAATAAAAAAATAAATATTTTAAAATTAAATTATTATTAAATATAAAAATATATATTTTTGAAAGTATGTTGCTTGTGACTTCATTCTAAATAATTTGACTGATTGACCTAATAGCCGAATGTTAATTAGGTTAAATATGTAATTAACAACAATCCATGTGATTTTTGTTTGATTAATCGGTACTACTAATTATATACACCCTTATGTTTAATGCATTATATTCACCAACTACTTCTCATACAACACCGTAAATGCATTTAACATTCAACTACATTGGTATGTTTGTAATTAATTAACCAATTAGTACAACACAATATAGGTAGTAGAAAGTAGCTAGATTTTAAATGAAAAAACAAGCCAATTAATTAATGTTCACCAAGAGGTCACTACTTACTATATATATAGTTGATTGTTAAAGTACTTTTACTCCATCCCATCAAGCAATATATAGTTTCTCAATTAAAAAAAAATGTCATCCAATTTAGGAAAGCTTGATGTTGAAGTTGAGGTGAAAAGTCCAGTAGACAAATTTTGGAATGGCATTAGGGACTCCACAAATCTGTTCCCTAAGGCTTTCCCTAATCAATATAAGAGCATTGAAGTTGTTGAAGGTGATGGAAAGTCTGTTGGTTCTGTTCGATTGATCAAGTTTGCTGAAGGTAAATAATAGTTAGTAACATAGTTCATGAATTGTTTGGTCGTGTTTTAATTAACCTGTTGAAACAGATAAATGAGTTTCCAATTATTTTCCACTATAGTCGTACTTCTATCTAGTATTTTTTACTTTTGGGGTTGATATATTTGAGTTGAGGGTCTTCCGGAAACAGTCTCTCTATCTCTACATAGATAGTGGTAAGGTTTGCGTACATTTTACCCTCTCTAGACCCCACTTGTGGGATTTCACTGGGTATGTTGTTGTTTTGTTGTTGTTGTTTGTTGCAACTGATAACTTATTTCATTTTTGATGGATGGTATCATGGTAATTACCTACATTTCTAGTCCCTAGATAACATATTGGGACACTTTTTTTAGTTCTTATAGATTTTTCACATTTTTTTGAGCTTTAAAAAGTACTTTTTTTTTTTTTATAACTTCTATTATTTATTTTGTCATATAGGGTCTCCATTGGTGACATTCTCAAAAGAGAAGCTAGAGTCAGTTGATGAGGAAAACAAAACAGTGGTTTATTCAGTTATTGATGGTGAAACATTGAAATACTACAAGAGTTTCAAGGGAAGCCTTACTGTAACTCCAAAGGGAGATGGAAGTTTAGTTAAGTGGTGTTGTGAATTTGAAAGGGCAAGTGATGAAATTCCTGATCCAGAAATCATCAAAGATTTTGCTGTCAAGAACTTAAAGGATCTTGATGATTATCTCATTGGGGCTTAAAGACCTCATGACATCTTGTGGCAGAAATAATTGTCACAGTGTATAGTTTTAATGAATAAAACTACCTGCAGAAAGTCTAAGCAGACTTTACTTTTCTAGTAATGTAAGTGTGTAACAAAAATCTAAATAAATGAAAGTTGCCTATGGAAAATGTGATGCTAGTTAACTATTTACTTCCTCCGTCCGTTCACTTTTTTTTTGTTATGTTTCGTTTCTCAAGAGCCAAATTATATGAAATTTGACCAACATTTTGAGATTACTTTTTCATCACATTAATATAGAAACAATTGCAACTAAAGTAGTATCTTTCATGTATTCATCATCATATTAATACCAAGATTAACAATCGACATACTTTTAAAAAGATCTAATTTTAAGGGTATAATATTGAAACAAAAAAAGATTAATTTATTTTATTTTAATTTTATAAATTGACAAGTAATTTGTGATAAAATCTTTTTAGTAATTAATGTGGACAAGACATTGGGACAGAGGGAGTAATTCTATCTTGAGTTCACATGGATTCAGTTTGATTTCAATTTATTTATTTTAATTTGATTTGATACTAAATTTAAGAAAGTAAAGAAGACTTTCAGAAAGATTCCTTGCTAATATAGTCAATCTTATATATAGAATAACAACTCATGATATTGATCTCATCAAAACCAATGCTCTCTATTTACAAATGGGATAAATATTAAACAACATACACCAAATTTCACAATCAAATACTAACCTCTATAGAGCTACCTAGATAGAAAACTAATATAAGTTGAACAACTATTTCATTGTTCAACTTGCTTTGGAAGGCTTGAAAAAATACCTCCTCCCAACACATATATACAATTTAAAATTCCTAGCATGCACTTACAATTTATTTATCTTCATCATCTTAATTAATTTACATCTTTTAGACCTTTGAATCTCCTTCTTCTTCATCTTCTCTTTCTTGCAAAAGTGGAATTTTCTCATCAGAAGTAGTTGGTAACATGCTACCTTTAATGTTATTACTTGTTTGATCTTCTTTGAGTTGTCCCCATAATGTAGTGTAATAACCCATTCCACATATAAATGCACTAAACATGCTGCAAAATATTCATCAATACTATTCATGTGTTAGGAAAGAACAATAATAAACGTTTACATAATCAGATCAAGTAAAAGATAATTAATTATTGATAATTCAATATGATATGACAAGTTAAACTGTACTGATAGTCTAAAGATTATTTATTCTTAACCCGATATTGTCAGTATATATAACTTAACGAAGAACAAAAATAGATAAAATAAACTTGCCTTCCATAGTGGAAAGTATGAGCAAAAAGTAAACAGCCACAAGCACTAGCTGTTGGAATTCCCACTGGCTTGAAATATAGAGGAAAAGAAGGTCCTTTCAAGCGCATGCACCACATTTGAACACTGCTACGTATTAAACTGCCAAAAGTTGCCTTTTTTTAAAGAAAAAAAACTCCATGTTAATATAGTATGTCCATATATGTAATTGACTGGAAAATACATTTTTTTTTAAAATGTGCACTTTAGTGGACTTACAGTTAAAACAATAACAAGAAGCTTCATATCAAGCTCGAGTCTCCAAGCATTTAGATCTTTTTCCATCACCAAAGCAAATATTGCTGATTGTATCGTCCCAAATAAAGTATATAGAAAAACTATTTTCATCACATGTGGATACTTTCTGATAGTTCCAACCTGATCAAAAATGAAACATAAGTAAATATACTACAATTCAAAATGTCTTTCCTACTAAATACTTCAGTAAGTTGTGTACATATGTTATACTATACATACATATACACGAATAGTTTGCGTATATATATGTTGTGTTAGTAAACTAGTTGGCCGACCTGTATATATCTAGTAACTTCCCAAAGAAAAGGAGTCAAAGAAGAGTAGTACTCCATAATTACCTGAATAATATTCCATATACATAGGGTTAATGAAGCAGCTGCAAATAAAAAGCAACCAAGAACCCAATTCTCATGTGTTGAAGTGAAAACAAGGAGGTATGGGTTGGCTAGGTGAAGAAAAGTTGGGGAATATTGCTTCACCACTCCACCTTTGTAGTAAGTCATTGACAGTCCACCAACTATTGATATTAGGGTACCAATTATTCTTGCTTGGCTTCCTTGGCTGTTCACATCAATTCTTGTTTTCCTAAAAATATTATAATTGGTAAATGTTCAATTAGAATAGTGATTAACAATGATAGATTGAATTATATTTATAAGAATAAAATTTACTTTAGATTGTAAATATGCATATAACTTTATTAGATCAAAAAAGAAAGGAGAATGAACGCATGGAAGATATTATTGTTGGTAATTATATTTTGTTCACATGAATCGTGATATTATGATTAGAATTATTTTAACTTGTTAGTTGACATGGAGGATATATCTGTTGTCCGATACTCGTTTTGAGATCTAAGCACAAATTTAAAGCATGTATTTTTTTTTTATCTCTCCTAGACTCGAACTTACAACCTTCATGTTGAAATTGCTAGATATTTGTTTCTTCGTATTTCTATTTTCTATCCAAAACTATTTAGGAAATATATATGTAACCTTATGACGTAATGGTAAAATTTGTGTATATTTTATCCTTTTCAGACTTTACTTATGGGATTACACCGAATATATTATTGTATACTTAACTTTTCATTGGAAGGAATATTTGTTTGACTGATTTTTACTAACCAACCTAGTGGCACGTAGGTAGTAGGTCCATCTTTGTATCAACCCACGACATCAATTGATTTACTACCTTTAAATATACTCCCTCCGTCTTATTTTATGTGGCACTGTTTGACTTGGTACGGTGTTTAAGAAAAAAAAGAAGACTTTTAAAACTTGTGGTCTAAAATCATTCTTAGATATTTGTGTGGCTGAGAATCATTTCATTAAGGACAAAAAGGAAATTTTAAAGGTAAATTGACATTCTTTTGGGACGGACCAAAAAGGAAAAGATGACACATAAAATAGGACAGAGAGAATAATACTTTTTTTATTTTAATTTATATGACCTAATTTAATTAGATATACAATTTAATCATTTTTAAGGAAATGTATCATAATAATTGTATGATTATAAAAATCATGATCTTAATCAAATTATTACATTTGTATCATCAAAAAAATATTATTGTTATTATTATTTTAAAAAAATGGAAAAGGGTCAAAATTGCCCCTAAACTATGCAAAATAGACCACTTATACCCTCCGTTAGATTTTTGGACCAAAAATACCCCTGTCATTATCTTAAGAGACCACAAATACCCCTCAAGGGTTAACAACACAC
>JBCEWC010003649.1:9049-29615 GCA_038996855.1 Solanum aculeatissimum
ATAACAACTCAATGTGCTTGGTGCCAGATGTAGGATATTTCATTCACATATCAGCAAATTGAACTATACCACTGGAGGAAGGATGTGAGATATTGGCATCAATGACCATGGGGTCACTTGTCACGACTTCGGCCCCAACAGACGCTTTTGATTCCTCCTCTTTAACAAGAGTAGCTTTGAGAGCTTCTTCCCTCTTTATCCTTTCCTGCTCTTCCTCATAAGCAGCCAACTCCTCACCAACCAAGGGAATTCTCCTCGACATAGTAACTTTAACAGCTTTAGGAGGTGGATCTGACTGAAGTATACGTGCCAATGTGCCAAACTATATTCAAGTCAGAGACATCAGTAATCAGTAAAAACATAAGGATATGTATGTTTCCCAAGAAGTTTTGAATGAAGATAATTAAGATGTTTATCAGTAGTTCAGAACAAATGGCTGTTTCTTTATTTCATGCAAGTTGAACAAAAGCAAGGAAAGGTGAAACCAATTTCCAACAATGAAATGAGCTGTCACTACAAAAAAAATTATTACTATCTCAACAAAACGTGTCACAGAGAAATCCACCCAAATTACACGTAGAAAAATACATGCATCAATAAGATTCTATCAGATGTTTGGACCTTAGAAGGGGTAAAAGCGACATGTCTTACTCCAAAATTAGCATAAACTAGTACTTGTTGCAGTCCCAAATCTTGAAATAGGATTAATTAATCGGAATATAAGCACACCTGCCCTCGCTCAGTGAACATGACAAGATTCTTCGGATCAGCAGCCCATTCAACGAAGAGGTCATGCGAAAATCCAGCTTCTAAACTAGCCATGGAAGCCATAACAACCTACATATCGATCGTCCACAGATAAACTAAGAACACATAAAGATGACTCCTCATTTACTAAAGATAAGTGAAGTGAACCTTCGGCCCAGGAGCTTCTTCGAGAGCACTCTTATTGATCACAAGCTTAATTTTCCTGCATATGATGTAAACCTCCATTAGACTCCTAATCAGAACTATCCTAAAAGAGGGTAGTCCAAATCAAAATATTGAAAGTCAAAATAGCCCTATAAAATTGAGTGACCATAATACCTTCACTTGGTAAATAAGTTATCCTTCATAAACCAGTAGGTTAACAACATTCTCTTCTTTGCAGTAAAAAAATTTGGAGAATTTGAGGAATTACATTGAGTAATTCAGTATAGACTAAATACAATTGACTGATTTAATAATTTGAAGAATTGCGTGATTCCAAAAGAATTAAGAGTTAGCAATAATGTTTAATTTGTCTCAGGTGCAACAAAGGATGGAAGCAGCATTCACTTCTTGTATTGCACTACCAATGCATTTGCAACTGGTAAAAGGAAGTGTAAAAAGATTCATGATGAAAGAAAGAACATGCCCACAGGCACAAGACTGAAAAGACCAAGGTCTTGATGGAGATTTTGACATCAAAATGAATATAAGAAGGCCATGGGTCATTTGGGCACCTGATAAGAAGGTGAATCGGTGTTCTCTAAAAAGAATTACCAGCTGCAGAAGAAATCATTCCATCTCACTTGCCCAGGTAGCAAGTAATTTGATGATGCAGTTACATCTTCTTCCTTATTATCTTATCATTGTCTACTCTGTACATTGTTTCAGTTTAAAAAATGCAAATACTTTCAACACATGAATATGTACTTCAACTAACTGAGTCTACCTATAAGCTGATTTTCCATACACATGCTTATTTCTGCTGTTTAGAAAATGAAGTTGCCACAGAAACTGTGCAGCCTTGTGATGTTAAAATTAAGATTGGGATGGAGTACCCCACATGCTTAGCTGGTGAATCACAAGCAGCTGATGCAAACAACTTTGATAATTTTCTGTTGTGTGATAATTTTTTGTTGGTTCTTATTCACTTCTTCATAGTTTTTAATCCAACGTTGGACCTTCTTCTGACTACACTCTAATACTTGTCATTTACCACAAGGAAGTGGTGATACAACCTCCAGAATTTTGAAGCTGGATAACTTGGGAATTGGATACTCCTCCAGATTACCAACTTGCTGTAAAGTTTAACCCTCCCAGGTGCTAATTAACTTTATTCTATATGCATTTATGGTTGACTATGATGTTTTGTTCTACTCAGGATTTGTAGTTAGGTTATCACTACAGCATCTTTAGATGGTTGGACTGGCTATAGAGATGATAAATAGATGTAAAAATCAAATAAAAATATCTTCTTATAAACACAACATAAAAGAGTTGTTGTCCCACTTACCGTTCTAGCAAAAGAATGGTACATCTAATCTTATCTTTATACTACATATAGCGTATGTCCCCCTCCCCCAGAATTCAATTCTTCTCAACAGAAAATGAAAAAACATCATTTTCAATTCATTTAAAAACAATATCCATATTTTTGTGTTTACCAGCCATTAATAATAAACAGAGCATGCAGTGAAACAATCTACGGTGATGGATTGCACTTGCCAGATTATGTTTCACACACGAGCAACTATATGTTGCACTACTGAAGGATATCAATCTGGTCAACAAGAATTTTGACCATGATAAGACAACAACAAAGAGGATTAACGCTAAAAACACCATATATAGGCTATAAAAGAAATGCAGCATGCATGTACTTATATTTAAAAGTAGTGTAATTATTAGAAAGGCTTGGTACACAGATTGGCACTTAAACTTGCACATGTTTGTAAAGTCGATTTTGTTGTCCTAATTTACCACACCTGCTTGTTAAATCCACATAATTAATCCACCTAAGTACAATAATTTAAGGGTATTTATTCATCCAAATCATATCATGTGCTTATTGCATGTTATTATTTCACATTCTTTCTGGTATAGGACGTAACACAGATCCCTATAGAAAAGTTATTTGATTCTTATTTTATTTGGAAAACAAAATGACAACTAAAACTAATTACTTATCCAGATAATACGGACATTATTTTCAATTTGAAACTAAATTACCTCAAACATATAAATAATTGTTAAATTTTAACAAGGCTGACTCGGTGAGCCGTAAAAAATTATGTGTCGCTCTATATCACCATTTTATTTTGGAGCTTCATACTCTAACAAGAGATGCACATGCAACGCATCTGTCCAGAAACTAGTAAACTTATAAATACAGGGAAAAAAACATTGAGCAACATCATGAAGAAAAAGGAAACGGCTATAACAATAATTTGAGTATATTGCACTACTTTCTATTCTGTTGAGCAATATTAGAGGGATAAAAGATACAAAAATTTGGCTGTAGTTTCATACATGACAGCAAGACAATCAAGAAAAGATTATTATGATGCCACATGCACCTTCCAAAATGGAGCATGTGACCCAGATTTGTAAACTTACTCCAACAAAGAAAAGAAGAATCAGAAAATAAAAGAAAGAGTGTGTCTTCAACCTTAAGGAGGGTTAGTCTGACACAACTAAATATTCTCAACATTTCCCATTACCCATCCAATGGATGATTCCCCCAAAAAAAAAAAACATCATCGTAATTCCCCAAGAACCAAATGCACTATTTGAGAAAATATCCAAACAAAATGGACAGATAAGGGAAAGAAACTTAGGAGGGTACTAGATCCAGTTTAAATCTTTGCATCAACTTTCTTTAATTAGGTCTGCCTTGAATCTGATAGAATGGTGATCCCCTGAATTTTTTTTTCTTTTTTTTTTCTTTTTTAAGACAACTAGAAGAGTGATCCTTGAACTTCAGTTGATATTAGCTTTTAACAAAGGTACGAATAGTTTGAGAGCTGAAGTTATCAAAGTATAGGGATACACAAGTTTCTTGCTAACTAACGACAAGCAACTTAAAGGGAATCTTACCCTCAGGGATCAGTAGCCTCCAAGAACGATAGATAAATGAAAATAAACCCTACCCTCAGTATTCAATAGCCTCAGAGAATTATCATTGAGGCCAGCCATTTCATTAACTAAAATCTCTTTGAGTTTGACAACATGTGAAGTATTCGAGCTAACCTTAAAAGAAAAGCATTGTCACGGGTGTGCTCAAAAGATTTTGCAATTGAATCGCTCATCCACTCAAGGAAGCTCTTTGCATAGTCAATAGTACTTGAGGATACATATGATAGGAAGTAGATGGGAGTGGACAACTGTTTTTGTGTCCAGTGCTGCAATTTTCACCAAAAACAGCAATCAGAATAACTAGTTTATCAGTTGCAGACAGAAAAAGATGAAATAATCTCACGTATGAACCTGTTCCAATGTCAGGATGAGCTCCAAAACTCGACCAGCAGTATCAACAGGTAGTAATACATTTCCCCCAACATTTACAGTTTTCTCTATGGCATCTGTGGGGAAAAGACAAACACATTAGAGAAGAACTATGAACCTAAACAAAATTATGACCTGCAGCAACATAAGGGAAAATATAAGGATCTTTTTTCTTTTGAATCGGGATAAGAGTAATAACCGCAATTTACTTCAGTTCTTTGTTATGCTGTTTTTTTTTAATATTTATTTTGTACTTATCAACTTCCTTATCTTTAAGATTGTTTTCACATAGGTTTCTCTGTTACCTAGATTTTCTCTATGCTGTTATTTTTGCTCAGCTTTGTATGTACTACACTGGCTATATAAAAGGCAATACAATGATCAATAAAACTCAAGTTCATCTTCTACCATTATTTTTTACCCTTTATGGTACCAAGAGCTCTATTGTTTAAACAAGTTTGATCCTTTTTTTTATTCCCCGCCCACCCACCTCAACACCTCCAGCTCAAAGATTGTTTTCCAGTTACTCAACTCCCCATCAAACTTGCAGGTAGCCATAATTTTTCACTGTGGAAGGCTCAGGTGTCCACGCCTATGAGTACACAAACCTCCTTGGTCACCTTGATGGATTGTGACCAACCCCTTCCCCGACCATATTTGAGAACAATTAAGAAGTAGTCAATCCTGATTTTGTGGCTTGGTTTCAACAAAGATCAACAACATATTCAATATAGTCTCATGGGTAGGATTTTGGGAGCGTGAGGTGGACACAAACCTTACCCCTACCTTGAAAAGGTAGAGATGTTGTTTCCAATAGACCTTCTGCTCAAGAAATTCGCTTTTCAAAACGTGATTTGAAAGGAATGCAAGAATAGAGAATTATAATGAGAATATTGAAGAAAGAAATGAACTAAGAGTAAAAGTATTAGAGATAAACTAAAGTAAAAGAAACAAAGTAGTAATAAAATCAAAGGACAAGGTAATGCTAGAAAAATGATAATACTGGTAAGGGAACAAGTTTACTCTGGACTACAACCCTACTCTACCACGGGAAAGAGAGAAAATACTCGACTACCTACTACTATCTACCATGCTATCCTATCTAAAGTCATTTCCTTGGATTGTGTCAGACCATGTCTAATCATCTCTCCTCAATTTATCTTGGTCTATCTCTACCACTCGTTAGGCCTATCACAACCAACCTCTGGTACCTCTTAACTGAGGGATTTGTGCTCTACTTCATATGCCTGAACCATCTTAGTCTCACTTCCCTCACCTTGTCAACCACAGAGGTTACTCCTATATTGTCCCGAATATCTTTGTTCCTAATCTTGTCTCTTATAGTATGCTCATACATTCATCTTATTTTTGTTACCTTCATTTTTTGAACATGAGAGTTCTTGACTGGTCAACACTTCACCCCGTACACAGTCTAACAACCACTCTATAAAACTTACTCTTAGATCTCGATGACAGATTGTTATCACATAGGACACCAGATGCGAGCTTCCATTTCATCCACTCTGCTCTAATATTGTGTATGACATTCACACCAATCTCTGTATTTCCTTAGATTATAAACCCAAGATATTTGAAGTTCTCCCCCTCAGGGAGGACTTGTGTATCAATCCTCTCATGTAACACTGAACTTGCACTCCATGTACTTTGTATTAGTGTTGCTCAACCTGAAGCCTTTAGGCTCATAGGCATGACTCTAAATTTTCAGTTTATCGTTGACTCATCAATACTATGTTGTGTGCAAACAACACACACAGTGGTACTCTTCTTAAATATACTGTGTCAATACATTCATCACCAAGGCAAATAAAATAGGTTGAGAGTTGATTTCTATTGCAGCCTCATCTTGACTAGGAAGAGTTTCGAGTCTCCTCCTACTGCCCTCGCTTGGGTCTTGGCACTATCGTACAAGTTTTTAATTACTCTAATATATGTCACAAAATACACCTCTAGACTCCAAACATCTCCATGAAACCTCTCTCAATACTTTTTTATATGCCTTTTTTAGGTCAATGAACACCATATATAAGTCTCTTTTCTTCTCCCTATACTATTTCTACAACCTCCTCAAAAGGTGACTAACTTTTGTTGTCGATCGCACCAGTATAAACCAAAATTGGTCCTCCCAAATGCGATGTCGTTATTTCATACCACCTGTGGAATCAACAATTAGGCTGCCCTAATCAGCGTGCTCTAAATAAATTTTTGCATGATTTTTCAGATCCAGTTTCTAATCTCAAAACTACTACTACTTGTAATTTATATTGTAAGAAAATGGATCTTGGGCCTAACTCAATCCCAAGAGCTAGCTCCAAAAGGGAGGATGCCCAAACGATATTAAGAGTCCATCACCCCTCACAGCCCAAATATTGTTAATACAAAATGCGTGAACAATTTATCAGAGGCTCTGGGGCCCATGTACTACAAGGCCCAGCACCAGGAAACAAGAATTGGGATGTGTCCTGCTATGATACCATGTTTATTTTGTACTTATCTGCTTCCTTATCTTTAGGATTGTTTTCACGTAGGTTTTTTATTACCTAGATTTTCTCTAAGATATTGTTTATACTACACTGGATTTACAAAAACCAATATAATGATCAATAAAACTCAAATTCATTTGCTACTGTTCTTTTTTTACTCTTTGAAGGGAAGATGATAAAAGCCCTCTAAATAGGCAATCTAATAGTTGTTAAACTTAAACAATGGGCTGTGTATTTGTCACTTTCCCTAACCTAATGAAGTCTGAAGGACAAAATATTTTGAAATTCAGCGTTCTTCAAATTTAAAAGTAATGATCTTTTTCTATTAAATGGGGATAGAGGAAGACCAAATGATAATTTGAAAGTCCTCTAAATACACAAGTTAACAATTGTTGGATTTTATCTATTGTTTTCTTCTTTTATTTCAGGCGGATACATTTGAGTCAAGGGTCTTTTGGAAACAGTCTCTCTATCTCCGTGAGATAGTAGTAAGGTTTGCGTACACTCTAACCTCCCCAAACCCTACTTTGTGAGATTTTAGGTTATGTTGTTGTTGTGACAATTGTCGGATTTATAAAAATGTGCCATGTGTATTCAGTAATTCCCCTAAACCCATGAAGTCTCAAGGACAATCAATTCTGAGATTTAAAAAAATCAAAATAAAAAGGAGCAATAATCACCCAGAAACTCTTGGTCCCTTTGGCGCCTAGAAGGTTGATTGTTTAACGCATTAAAGGCATCCGTTATTAGAACAGCTGGACGGACAAAAGATTCTAAAACAGTTCCATTCAAATGCCTGGAAGGGGGAAAAAAGAGAGAGCATTATATTAGGATCACGGTATACTAGTATCCTTTAACTGGATAACAAGACTGATCTAATTCTACCTTTCTTTACGATGATTGAAATCAACAGCGTATATGACATCCTCCCCATCTTTCGTTATCCTCCAGGTAGTACCGCCTAACAGATGACCAGCTACTAGTGGAGCAATCACGATTCCTTCTCCTTTTCCTATAATAAAAACAGCAGTTCAATTTAGTAATTAAGAGATGTTGTTACTCTTCAAAATGAGTAGGTAGTCAAAACTTGCAACCAAGCAAACTATTAAGAAGCAATTAAATTTTTACTCATCAATGCCATGGGCAACTTTCCACTTTGACGGTATGAAGGTTGATACTAGATTATACTTGATAAAATGAACTACAATACAAAATGGACATGAGTTGCTGTCAATAAAAGTGGGTAACATACTAAACAAGAAAAGAAACCTACCAGACATGTAATGATTTTGAGAGTAGGTTAATCTGGTCACATTTTGGAATGCAGAATCAATGTCATCCAAGGTGAATAAATCAAACTCTGAAACTTGCTGCACAAGAGGAGAGTGTCAATGGACTTACTTCTACATGATCACACACTCAAAAATAACAAACATCAATGATCCTGTCAGACACTGGACTTTTGGTTTCTCAGCAGCCAAATATTGTTCTATAGGTCCTGGAATCCCAATTGAGGCATCATTCTATTTCTTCCTCTCTTTTTTCCTTCAAAAAATTCTGCAACCTATTAGTAGAAGGAAAAAAAATATGAAACTAAGTGATATTCAAGTTAGTATATTTATGACTGACACTGGTTGGTCACATTTTACCAATTTTATTTCCAGATTTCTAACTTCTTATCTAATTTGAAAGGGTTGGCTAGCATCGACAGACACGTTATACCAAGTAGATAGTAACTGAATCAGTAATATGCATTGCTAGTTTACTATGCAAATAAGTAAGGAGACAGAAACTTAATTAATCCTTTTTGTCAATGAGCAGGGAAGGATTCATGATATATTTATCCCTATAACACATATACCACGAGTCAAACATTGTTTTTTCTTTCTCTCCCTTTTCCTTGTTCTATTGAAGACAGTTTGAAATGTACAAACAGGAGCCTCAAACTCTGGCTGGCAAATTTGTGTATTTTGCCTCCTTTTAATTCTCTGTAGGGCATATATAAATCTTTAAACATGTTGAAATCTATAGCTTGACAGAATTCATTGCAAAGCTAAAAATGCATACACGACATCAATGTGAAGGACAGATGCTCAATATATACAGGTGAATTACTCAATTATAAAGGTTATAAGCTAAAACACCTGAGACATTATAACTAAGGAGTATGAACAGATAACAAGTGCATTGAATGATTTGTAGATAACGTCAAAGTAAAGCTTCACCTTCCGTGAGAGATACTGATCATACATAGTTAGTAACCCTAGCCTGTACACTGGTTCTGTGGCATAAATAGGAGCAGAAAGACCAAGTTGTTTCATGGCATAGGGCAAAGCACCAAGATGAAATGTATCAGAATGCGACAGCAATACAGCATCCACCGTTGAAGCCACCCTGAACATCATTACAAGTTATATTGTCTCAGACTAGAATAGATGGAAAGAAAATCAATAGATGAAGAATCAATCCAATAATAAACTATCTGTTGTTGAATACACAAGCCAGCAAACGAGTTTACACTGTAAAATACGTGTTTTGCTCCGAGAATTAGCAACATTATATACATTCAAGAGAAATGATGATGAAATTGATACTGTATTTGTTTGTGGGGCACCTGGAAAGGGGTTGAAGAAGAGAAGTATCAAAGTGGTCATTCCAACCACAATCGACGAGGAAATTGAAGCCATCGATGGAGACGAGGTAAGAGAGTGGATTCTCATTGTATACTCCACACAGTGGCTTCACCTGAACCGACGTTCCCATGCCGCCGCCTCTCTTTTGCTTAATTCCACACTGGCTCGCCGGACTTGATGAAGACGGGGAGTGTAGCAGGGGGGTTTCCTTTTTCTCCCTCCTTTTTTCGACTTTTATTACTGTAAGGTGGTACAATTTATAGCGAGGAAAAAACGCAAATGAGTAATCTATAAAGAAAGTACAAATAGGGTATTTTTTTTAAAGAAAAATGGTTTTCCGGCAACTTTACTCACCAGAATTTGCGTCCATCGCACTTTATGCGACATCGTAATGGTCACGGACACTCGATAAACTGATAACTCTCGATGCTTTCGACTTCACGCTACTGCGCTAGTATGCGACGGTCACGGACGATGGATGACAACTTACAATATATTTTCTTGGACACTCCGACTCCACTCTCGCCAGTCATGAGTGGTCGACTCGTCAATCACGCATTGGGATTTGGAGAAACGTCAAATTCCAGATTCTGGCAAGAATCCTTTAAGATACCCTTTTTTGGCGAGGTTTTTCGACGAAAAATACAATTTTATTTCTAGCAGTTTCCAGAGATGTTCAACAATTTTCAGGTGATATCTTTCTATTTACTATGTAATCAATTATACTCTTCTATTTTGTATCTTATATTTCTTGCATTTTACATATTGTGTTGTGGATTCTTGCTTGTTGTGTTGTCCTTTCCATATATTTCTAGATTTATCATATATTTCCCTTCTATATTTTTATATTTACCATTTATTCTATCTTGTGAGCCTATATTCCATATTTGTTGCCTTTACCATAGATTTTCATAGTTTATTATCCCATTTATTCGTCTTGAGATTTGTAGCTGGTTGTTTGATTACTGTTAAGTATACTTTATATTTAGTGTTTTGTATTTTACAGGTTGTTGTTTGTATTGTTGTCTTGTTGTGTTGACGTACATCATATATTCCTAGATTTATCATATATGTCTATATCTACCATTTATTGTATTTGCTTATTGATTATTGTATATCATCACAAGTGTATATTTCTTGATTTGTATCTTATTGATCTTTGCAGCCTAGTGAGTTATTAGTTCTTAGTTTAGTGGCATCAGGATCTAATGATGGATTAGGGTCATGTCGTCAGTTGGGGTCGAAGGTAAAGGGTAGGGGTGGTAAGAGGGGCACGGACCTATCTAAGTTAAGGTAGGGTCGTGGAATATAGGATCACTTACAGGAAAATTCATAAAGCTAGTGAAGTGTCTTAAGAGGAGACATATTAATATAGTGTGTGTTCAGGAGACTATATGGGTAGGGACCAAAACTCGGGACATAGACGGGTTCAAGTTATGGTACTCAGACGGTTCTAGGGATAGAAATGGTGTAGGTATACTAGAAGACGAGGACCTTAGGGAGTATGTGGTGGAGGTTTAATGATAGAATGATGTTTATTAAACTTGTAGTTGGTAGGGATATAGTGAATGTAGTTAGTGACTATTCGCCTCAAGTGGGCCTAGATGAGGAAGTCAAAAGGCTCTTTTGGGAAGATTTGAATGAGATTGTGAGTGACATACCAAAGGCGAAAAAACTCTTTATTGAGGGAGACTTTAATAGGTATATTGGGGCAACCACTAGCAGTTTTGAAGATGTTCATTAAGGCTTTGGTTTTGGGGAGAGAAATAGAGGTGGGACATCTCTCTTGAATTTTGCCAAAGTCTTTGAGTTAGTTATTGCTAATTTATGTTTTTCGAATAGTATGGTAGCTAAGACTCAGATTGATTACTTCTCTCTCCAGAAGGGCGATAGAAGCCTTTGTACGAATTGCAACGTTATTTTGAGTGAAAATATTTCCACTCAACATAGGTTTCTAGTGATGGATTTAGAGATTAAAAGAGAAAAGAAGAGGAAGGTTATTAATGTCTATCCAAGAATTAGATGGGGAGGTCTGACTCTTTCCCTTTTCACGAGAGATGGAAGAAAAGTTAAGTAATTTAGAGGCTTGGAGTAGTGGCAGAAATGTGAACAATATGCGGGACAATACTGTTGGTTGCATTAGAAAAGTAGCTACCGCAGTACTACGGGTTTCAAGAGGGACCTTTGGTGGACGTCAGGGTGATTGGTGGTGGAATAATGAAGTCCAGGGCAAAGTGAAAGCTAAGAAGATTGCTTATGCGAAGTGGTTGGAGTATAGGGATGAGGATGAAAAATGAAGGCTTAAGGAGATCTATAAGATGACTAAGACAGAAGTGAAAATGGCGGTGACGAATGCTGACACAATAACATTTGAGCGCCTATATGAGGAGCTCAGTGTAAAGGTGGGGACAAGATATTGTATAGGCTCGCTAAAGAGAGGGGAAAGGAAAGTCCACGACTTGGACCAAGTGAAGTGCATTAAGGATGAAGAGAGTAAGGTGTTGATGGATGAGACTTCCATTAAGCTAAGGTGGCAAGCTTATTTTCATAAACTCCTAAACGAAAAAGAAGATAAAGATATTGAGTTGGGTAAGTTGGCACACTCTGAAAGTCATCAAGATTTTGATTATTACAGGCGATTCAGAGTTGAGGAGGTTACACGTGCTATTAGTAGGATAAAGAGAGGGAGGGCAATCAAACTCGATGAGATTCTGGTAGATTTTTGGAAGAACATGGTCAAGGATGACATAGAGTGGTTGACCAGACTGTTCAATGCTATTATGAAGACTGTCAAGATGCCTAAGGAATGGACAAAGAGTACAATGGTTCCATTGTACAAAAACAAGGGTGATATTCAAAACTGCAACAATTACAGCGGTATCAAGTTGTTAAGTCACACAATGAAGGTATGGGAGAGAGTGGTGGAGATGAGGGTGAGAAAAGAAGTATCTATTTTAGAGAATCAGTTTAGATTCATGATGGGGCAATCAACTACTAAAGCAATTCATTTTTTCAGAGATTAGTGGAGAAATATAGAGAAAGAAAGAAGGACCTTCATATGGTGTTCATTGATCTCGAGAAGGCCTATGACAAAGTTCTGAGGGATGTCCTATGGAGTTGTCTAGAGGTGAAAGGTGTTCCAATGGTATATATTAGGGCGTTAAAAGACATGTATGACAGAGCCAAAACTCGAGTAAGAATGGTGAAAAGAGACTTAGAGTATTTTCCTTTGAAATGAGACTTCATCAAGGATCTGTGTTGAGCCCCTATCTGTTTGCCTTAGTGATGGATGAGCTGGCGCGGTCTATTCAGGAGGAGATTCCATGGTGTATGCTATTTGTAGATGACATAGTACTGATTGATGAGACTCAGACTAAAGTTAATGATAAATTGAAGGTTTGGAGACACGCTTTAGGATCTAAAAGATTCAAACTGAGCAAGACCAAAACAGAATACTTAGAGTGAAATTCAGTGTTGTGAGGGATGGAGCAGGCATTGATGTGAAGCTAAGAGAGAAAACTTTAAATATCTTGGGTCCATCATCCAAAGTAATGGCGATATCGACGATGATATTGGCATCGTATTGGGGAAACATGGACTAAATGGAGGCTTGCCTCTGGAGTACTATGTGATAAGAAGATACCACTTAAACTCAAAGGTAATTTTTATAAAATGGTGGTTAGACCATCTTTGTTGTATGGGGTGGAGTGTTGGCCAATCAAAAACTCACATGTTCAGAAGATGCAAATCGCAAAGATGAGAATATTGCGATGGATGTGTGATCATACTAGGAATGATAAGATTAGGAATGAGATCATTCATATCATTCGGGAGAAGCTAGAGGTGGCCCCTGTGGTTGACAAGATGAGGGAAGCGAGACTGTGATGGTTTGGACATGTGCAGAGAAGAAGTACCGATGCTCCTGTTAGGGGGTGCGAGAGGTTGGATTTAAGAGTTACACGAAGGAGTAGAGGTGAACCGAAGATGTATTGGGGGGAGGTGATCAAACAAGATATGACGAAACTTGATCTCACCGAGGACATAACCTTAAATAGAAAGGAGTGGAGGTCGCAAATTAGAGTAGCAGGCTAATAGGTTAGTAGGATTAGGTTGATGTTTGGACTTAGAGTATAGTAGGGTAGTAGGATTAATCATTTTTTTATATCCTGAGTTGTCATTATTCGTCATATATATTGATTTTTATCATATTTACACACTATCATGTTCTTTTCGTTATTAGTTGTTCTTCTCGTTTCCTTTTCTTTTCCTTTCCCTTTTTTGCATATCTAATTTATTCTGCTTATGAGTTTTTGAGACGAGGGTTCCCAGGAAACAACCTCTTTACCTCTGAGGTAGTGGTAAGGTCTCCTCAAACCCCACTTGTGGGATTCCACTGGGTATATTGTTGTTGTTGTTGTAGAAAAATTATACAAAATAAACCTAATGTGAAATTAGTTATCCTTAATAGATCTAACCCAAACTATTTATCTTTAATGGTCTCATGACCCAAATTATTTACCTTCTTACCTCACTTTCCCTTGTTTACTTCGCTCATGATGTCCGCATGAATACTATGAAATAATCTTATGTGATACTCTGATAGTATATATATATCATACCGATATCATATAGAATGAGCCTTGACAATATATTGATACCCTATTGATCTTATATAGGATTTTATTTTTTTAAAAGAAATAAATAATAAATAATTAAAGAAATATTAAATCCTAAATTAGTGAGAAATATATTTGTTGTGATACTCCATGGTATATTCATACCATATCGGTATTGTATAGGATTGGAGCTTAATTATCTGTGATATTCCATCGGTATCTTGATACCGTATCAATATCATATAGTTTTGAGCTCTTTTTAAAGAAATAGAATGATTCAGAGAAAATTATTAAAGTCAAAAATTATTTATTAGACTCTAAATTAGTAGAAAATATATTCTTGTGATACTCGATTGGTATATTGATACTCTATCGGTATCATATGTTTTTGAGTTCTTTTTTTAATAAATAAAATAATTAAGAGAAAATTATTAAAGTCACAAACTAATTTATTAAATTCTAAATTACTAGAAAATATATTTTTTGTGATACTATGTCAGTATATTAATATTATATCGGTATTATATAGGATTGAACTTAATCATCTGTGATACCCAATTCAATCATATATATACCTTATCAGTATATATATACCCTATTGGTATATCATACAAGGTGGACGTTGACATCATGCGTCAGCGCATAAATTTTAATTATAGGGGGCGTAAATATAAAGGGGTACATGAATATGAATAATTTACTTCAAAGAGAAACAATCTTAGTTTTTTTTTATATACCATACAAATAAATTTAGTAATCTACCTTTAGTGTATATGAATTTGTTAGTTATTTTTAATTTTAAAGAACTTTTTTTTAATCTTCCAATAGTTTAAATTTCGAAATGATAATATATGTAGTGTTATTTATATTTTATTTATAAAATATAATAAATAAACTGATGTATTTTAATGTGAGAATTATTTAATATTACTAACCAAAATGTGATTTAGTTATACATTGATTATTTTTTCTTATTTTATACTGGTTTTAATAATTAATAATGTTAATACAACTAACCAAATGACCCCTTTTATGTAAAAAATAATAATAATAAACTCAATCCTTTCATATATCTTTTATTATTATATATATATGACGTTTGATTGTGTTTTAATAAATCAACATAATTAAAACTCACATAAATGATAAAAAAAATCTACGTATAATTTTATGTGAGGTAAAGGCAAAATAAATTACGTGAATATTAATTATATATGAATTAAAATAATAAAATGATATATTTACTTCAATTAATTTACTTTCAATTTTTTTTTATTACACATTCACGTTATAAATATCATGTTTTTAGAAATGGTACATTGGTACTGCAATTTTACTTTGTACCATTATGTTAGTACGATGTATTTCTTCTTTTTAATAGTACTAGTGGTAAAGATTCGTATTTTGTATGAGCCTAATATTTATTTATAAAGTCAATATTTTAAGCAATTTTAAATTTTTATAATTTGAAAAATATGAAATCATGATATGAAATATTCAAATCAAATTTTTTGAAGAATTTGATTTTCTGTCGCAGAACGAGCTTCGCTTCTAGCAAAACATCAGGAGGGAGTGTTACTACTTTCTTAATTCATTAATTCCCTGTGAAATGGATCCAATTCGGTATCCAGCATACAAATGGAATGCCTTTGAGTGAGAGCAGAATGTAAGAACGAAGCTTTCCGAAGTCCATTGATTCATTCCCAATTCTATCTCATTCTCTTACCAACTTGAATAATTTCATCTCATGATTTAAAAAAAAAAAATTCTTATTATAATACATTTTGAAGTTGAAAAATGAAACTTGAAAATTTAATTTTTTTGGAAAGTTCTATTAATGAATTTATTATTTTTTAATTATTTTGATGAGTATATAAATCTAAATGAATCACAACCATAGATTGATTTGTGGTACACATGGCATGCATCTACAAAGCCATTAAACATTAGTTGACACTATGTCCGAATCCTTTTCCCACTTTATATATACCTTTGTGGCGCATAGTTCTCATGTATATCTTAATTGCATACAACAACATGATTCGACGTTACTTAATACTGACATTGCATACCCTTCAGTGTTACAATCATATGCATTGTACACCCCGAAAGTTTTCAACTCCAGGAAGGTAATCATGTAAAAATCAATTCTTTTTTATTGTAGAACTAAAAGGTAGCACAATGCACTAAGCTAGCGCATAGCTAAGCTTGCACAATGCTCTGGGTTCGGAGCACAATGCTCTGGGTTCGGAAAAGGATCGGATCACAAGAGTATTGTATGCAGCCTTACTTACATTTTTGCGAAAAGATATTTCCACAGTTCAAAGCCTCAAACACGTAACCTCTTGGCCACATTACAATACCTTCACAATTCACGTCAAGGCTCCCTTCTATAATGGTGCCAGTATCTGGTGAAATTCATATAAACCATACAGGAAGAGAAGAAAATGGTGGTCTATAGTCTCTAGCCCTACTTCCAAAATGGTGCAATCGGTTATCCATAGAAATACTGGGGAAAGGGTTGGAATAAAGACAATGCAACTCCACTAATAGAAATATTAGCGTTTGAAATTGCAACATAAGCTCATCGCTGTCTCAAGACTGACAGCCTTGTAAATATATGTAACACAAAGCTTCAAAAAAAATAAATTGTAAATATCCAACAGATGGGCTGAATTATACCAAGTAAATTTACAGGTATTGATGTGCCCTCCCTAGAAGTAGTTTCATGCGAAGGATGCAAGGGCTCAGACTTCGGTAAAATGAGTTTTCTCATTTATGTTTGACGGTGAACCTTCCCACAGCTCCGCTAGTTCCTTTCTCATCCATGAAATGACAATTATCGGCCCCAAAGTTGATGGTACCTGTTTTAGCCAAATATAGTAAGTAAATGAGCTAAAGACCAAATTGGATCGTGCATGTTGTGGAAACAAACTTAAACCACCATAAGAGGATAATCTCAACAATTTTTTTTTTACAAAATAATCTCAAGAAGTTTTTACAAATGAAAGCATTAAACTACTAAAAATTTGTTACAAGTTCTAGTCGCATTTAGTTATTTTTTTCAGTTTTGGAGTTTGTAGAGTAAAAACTAGTCTCCAGCTAGTAAAATTAATACATGAACAATGAACTGAGTTTACAAACGTTTTAAAATAGGGTGTGAATTGAGGTAGGAAATTCACAGCAGATTAATCTTCTGCTCATGCAAGCATAACGTGGCTCATGCACCTCCTGATAAACTTAGCACTCCCTGGACTTTAAACACCAACCCAGTATCTTTAGGATAGCATATGTGCAATTCAAACTCTTCCTGTAGGAGGCATGAGACCAAATCTTAGGCAGCATGTACGAGTTCCACATTCACATCGGTTGGACACTACCTCGATGCTTTTGGATTTGACAAGGAAAAAATAAAATAAAATTTGCTAAGATATGAATACATTGATCTAGATGCACATTAGGTAGACTTCCAAATGCACCTTATTAAAAACTTACTAGCATCCAATGTTTAAACCCAAGGCAGTTAAAAATCAAAGTGAATACACATCACTTAACAACAGTTAAGTGATAAATGTGTGTCTTAAAGAAACACGTCTAAGGAAAAAAAGGCTCCCAGGCACACTTACCAATGACGCTCTCTCTTCTACTTTCTAAGATTGCAGAACCTCCCTTTCTCCGGTAGAGTTGCTGCAAATTGACCCTTTCTCTTTCAAACAACTCAGTTTTCACATTCCGTGATTACTATTTTACTAAAATCCATTAAATTAGGTTTTCTAAATTTCTCCGATGGCTGGAATCCATGATAAACAGGAGAATATTATTTATTACAACGGAGGATTCAAATCATATGAGAGAGTCAGATGCAATTATAAAACAGAAAGTTGGTTTGAATGGACAGAACGCAGTCGCAATTCAATGAGAAGAGTTAAAGTCAGCATTGAAGTCTTGAGATGGTTAGTTGCAACATTTATTGAAGCTTCAAAGATACAAGAGAATGTGATGAAAAGATGGAAAATGAAGGAACACAACTCACAGTTTTTCTGTACTCTGAAATATGACAGAAGTGGTAGATACATCAGCTTTATTGCCATCCAGGGGCAAAACAAATTAGTAATTATTACACTGGAAACCAAGTACAAGGAAGATTGAGGAAACATTGCCGACAAAATTGCTAGGTTCATTTGTGAACCAAAAAAGAAGTTGAGTACACAGATCCCCAATCTGAAGAGGCCGGGAGTCTCATATAAGGAGGCTTGCAGTAGTAGTAGGTGGATGGCGACAACAAAGGTAGTGGTTCTACCTCGAGATAACAGCATCAAAATCGGGGGAGATCTTTCAAAGTTAGAGAATGAACTGTTAAGGCGATGTATTGTTGGTAAGTTTCACAACCGTCTTCAGGAGTACCCTAGTCAGAATGATGTTAGGAGATGGGTGATCCACAATTGGAAGTCAGCTATTGGAGTCAACGTGTTTGCAATGAATGACGGCCAGTTCTTATTTGAACTCCCATCAAGAACAGCAGCAAAACATGTGCTCTCAGGACAATGGATCTGGAAAAATATGACTTTGTGTATCTACAGTGGTGGAGTCCAACGACGGGATGCTGGCTGGCAGAGGAAGTCATAGACTGGGTGTGGATTGGAGCTATGGGTCTACGATCTGTGGACGAAGCAGATTTTCAAGAAGATCGGCGATTTGTGCGGTGGTTTCATCGAGACATAGGAGGAGACATCCCTCAAAAATCACCTCCATTGAATCCGTATAAAGGTGAAGGGTGATGGGGGGAAGGTGCCTAGGGCAATTGAAGTGACGGAGAGGGGTTTCATTTATACCACTCCAGTATGGTGCAAGATTCCGGTTACTGTCAGAAAGGTGGAGATGGAAAGAGAAAATCTATGCTTTTGTCCAGCGGTCAAAAAAGGGAAACAGACCTACTCAGAGCCTAAGGCAGCGGAAATTCTGGATGGGCACGTGGAGACCTCGAAGGAAGGGGAAAATTTGAATTGGGGGATACGTGGCAAGAAATTAAAAGATAAGGGCAAAAGTGATGTACAGATGGCCATCTCAAAGAAAGGAGATATTGGGCTCTTATATGAACCCTTTAAAATCTGTAAGACCCGAGAATATAGTGACCCAGCCAATTCTCTTGACTTAATTAATATCGAAATTCAGGTTAGTTAATATCGAAATTCAGGCTTTCACCAAAGCTGATAATCTCGATAAAATAATTCACCAGAGAAAGTTAGCCACAGGAGAAGGAAGCTTACATATCAGTGCAGCTCAAGGAGTGGCTGTTGGTGCAAAAGATATAGAGGGGGCTATCGTGGCAGGGGAAACCGAGCTCAACCAAGTAGGAGATCAAGGGGAAGAAGGAAACATCATAACAGTAGAGGCAACTCCTTTGGTATCCAATTTCCAGATGAACACAATCCTCAGTCAAACACTCCGATATGGTTACAACAACACATAATCAGATTGAGTAAGGAGTGTGGGGTTGATTTTAATGGCTGTGAAGAGAAAGAGTTAGAACTTTTTTTCAAAATGGATGGTAACAAGCTGGAAAATAAATCCAACCAGAATGTTCTTCAGAAAAGAAAAGGGTTGAAGTTAAACATAGTTTCATGGAATGTGAGGGGGCTAAACTGTTGAAGGAGGAGAGGTTTGATAAGAAATATGCTTTCAACCTGGAAAGCTGATGTTTGCTTACATGAGACAAAACTGGAGGGGGACATTTCTAACATAGTCACGGAGATATGGGGCAATAGATGGGCAGATTATGTACAATTGGAGGCTAGTGGTACAGGGGGGGTCTCATATGGGACAAGAGATTTTGGGAAGGGAAATTAAGTAGTGTGGGACATACTCTATCTCATGCTCTCTGTCAGGGAAAGCTCAAGATTTTAAATGGCATTTAACAGGTGTATATGCATCAAATAGTAGGGTGGAAAGGGAGGAAACTTGGTGGGAATTAGAAGCTGCTAGAGGGCTGATCTCAGGTAAATGGGTCCTGTGTAGGACTTCAACACAGTAAGATACCCAACACAGAAAGCGGCACTAGAATAACCAGATCAATGGAAAAATTTTCTGACTTCATTGATGATATGGAACTAGTAGATATCGACCTTTATGGGTGGAAATACACATGGAAAAAAGGAGACAGACACACAACAACTCCTAGACTGCTCAGATTCTTACTTTCAGAAGAATGGGGCACCAATTTTAGTTGCATTAAACAAAATATACTTAATAGAGTGATATCAGATAACACACCTCTTTTTGCTACAATGTGGGGATTGGAGGCAGTCAAATTCTTCAAGTTTGGAAACTGGTGGCTCCACATACAGGGTTTCAATGGCCAACATTGAAAGCTTCAACTTGGCCACTGAAGAAGGCGAAGGTTGGGCGAGAGACTAGACCAACTTACTGCCATGGTTTAAGCTTTAGGCTTCATAGACGGAACTCTGTTTAGGTATTGAGGGGGGGGGGGGGGGGCACACCGCTCCGTGGGGTGGGGTCCAATGCCTAAAAATAAGGGCAAAAAGCAAAAAAGGGATGTATGACTGAG